>BQNB010062424.1:0-36078 GCA_026074375.1 Tanacetum coccineum | reverse complement strand
TATATATCTTGTGTTATTGATCTATGAAGTAACATGCCCCGGACCCTTATTCCGCTGCGACCCAATTTGGGGGTGTTACAGTTGTCCTTTTAAGTTCAAGTATGTAAATTAAGCCTTTGAGAGTTGTGAGTTGATGGTCCAAAGATTGTCAATGTAAAGCAAATCTCAACTCACAAAACGCAATCATGAACTAGACAAAACGTAGTGAAGAGCCTTAGGCAAAACGCAGTCAAATCTTAAGGCAAAACGTAGTCAAGAAATGAAATGGACAGAGTCTCCCCAAGGCAAAACGCAATAAGGGTCTTCAATTAGGCAAAGCGCAACCTTTCATAAACCAAAACGCAGAGCCAAAACACAGGAACCAAAATGCAGAACCAAAACGCAATAGGCAAAACGCAGGACCAAAACGAAATAGGCAAAACGCAATACCTAAAACGCAGAGGCAAAACGCAATAACCAAAACGCAGAGCCAAAACGCAATAGGCAAAACGCAATCAAGAACACCCCTTCAGTTAGTCAAAACGCAGCCAAGAAAAAATCATCAAACTTTCTTGAAAGCTACAAAATGATGTTAAAACCACCTAGTAATGATGCAAGGGATAGTTCTAAGCCCGAAAGTACAAATCTTTAACACCTTTAACCACAAACAAAGATCAAACCTTGATTTTTCTTGCTTTATTTTTCGAACCAAAAAAATAAAACAATCAAGCCACGAATTTTACCCACAAAACAAACACAAATACAATACACCCCTGTAGCTCTGATACCAATTGTTAAGCGTAAGATTTCACTAACAAGAGACATAATCCGGAGGTCGGGGAGGATATAAATAATAAGTTGCCATTTTATTAGAGAGAGAAAGGAAAGAGTATGTGTGTTTTCTAGAGAGAGAAACACCACACACTTATGAGATAAAAAAAAAATTTCCTCACCCCTCCATGGAAGTATGGAGGGGATATATATAGCCCGGGACACGATCTACTTACTACACTTGACATTTCTAGACCCTGCGTATCCGGCTAATGTAAACTAATGTAATTCCGTATTAGCCGACATATTTTAAGGCTAACAAGTAGGTACGCTGGAAACCTCCCATTATGTAGAAAATGTGATCTACATCATACAGGACCTTGTACTGTTAAGTGTAATACTTGCAACAAGGTGGGTCATTTAACCAAGAACTGCCAAAACAAGAGGCCAGCCACTGGAAGTAAACATCTACTAGTGATAGTTATTTGTCATGCCTATGGAGAGAAAGGGCATTATACAAATCAGTGCCGAAATACCAACATCAATGCCCAGGGAAGAGCCTACATGCTAAGAAACAAAAATGCTCACCAAGACCCGAACGTAGTCACGGGTACGTTCCTTCTAAACCAACATTTAGCTATAGTATTATTTGATTTCGGAGTAGATAAAAGCTTCATATCCATATCTCTTGCCTCTATTCTAAATATTCCACCTATTACAATAGACACATTTTACGATATCGAAATGGCTGACGGAAACCTAGTAAGCACAAACATCGTTATTCAGGGGGCAACTCTGACTTTGTTAAATCAACCTTTCGAAATTGATATTATGCCAATTAAACTCGATAGTTTTGATGTCATCATTGGTATGGATTGGTTGTCCAAGTATCATGCCATAATTATCTATGACGCGATAATCGTCCACATTCCTATCGACGGTGAAACTTTAGTCATTCGAGGTGATCGAAGTAAAACTCGACTAAGCCTCATATCATGTATAAAAACCAAAAGGTATATATCCAGGGGATGTCAAGTTTTCATAGCCCAAGTAATGGAGAAGAAGTCGGACGAGAAAAGACTAGAAGACATCCCAGTAGTTAGAGAATTTCCTGAAGTTTTTCCTGAAGATCTACCTGGCCTACCCCCAGTTCGTCAAGTAGAATTCCAAATCAACTTAATTCCAGAAGCAACGCCTATAGCCCGAGCACCCTATAGATTAGCTCCTTCAGAAATGCAAGAACTATCAAATCAACTTCAAGAGTTAGCAGACCGAGGTTTTATCCGACCAAGTACTTCACCTTGGGGAGCTCCTGTCTTATTTGTCAAAAAGAAAGACATATATTTCAGAATGTGTATCGATTATCGAGAGTTGAATAAACTTACTATAAAGAATCGTTACCCATTACCCAAAATCGATGACTTATTTGACCAACTTCAAGGTTCGAGTGTCTACTCAAAAATCGACTTAAGATCTGGTTATCATCAACTAAGAGTAAGGGATGAAGATATTCCTAAGACTGCTTTCAGGACAAGATACGGACACTATGAATTTCAAGTGATGCCATTTGGTTTAACTAACGCACCTGCGGTATTCATGGATCTCATGAATCGTGTGTGCAAACCATACTTGGATAAATTTATAATAGTGTTTATTGATGATATTCTTATCTACTTTCGTAACAAAGAAGAACACGCAAATCATTTGAGAATAATCTTGGAATTACTCAAGAAAGAGAAATTATATGCCAAGTTCTCCAAGTGTGATTTCTGGATTCATATCATGTAATTTCTTGGATACTTAATTGATAGTCAAGTACTTCATGTTGACCCTGCCAAGATTGAAGCTGTTAAGAATTGCACATCTCCTACTACACCCACAGAAATACATCAATTCTTAGGACTCGCCGGCTATTATCGGAGATTTATCAAATATTTTTCAAAGATTGCAAAGTCTTTGACTGAATTAACCAAGAAAAACAAGAAGTATATCTGGGGTGAAGATCAACAGTCGGCTTTCCAACTACTTAAACAAAAGCTATGTGAAGCTCCAATCTTAGCATTACCAGAAGGAAACGACGATTTTGTTGTTTACTGTGATGCATCCCATCAAGGTCTGGGAGCGGTGTTAATGCAAAGAGAGAAGGTTATTGCATATGCATCCCGACAACTCAAACCTTATGAAGAAAACTATACCACTCATGATCTCGAATTAGGATCAGTTGTGTTCACTCTTAAAATCTGGAGACACTATCTCTATGGCACAAAGTGTACGATTTTCACCGATCACAAAAGTCTTCAACATATTCAATCAAAAATAATTAAACATGAGACAACACCGTTGGTTAGAATTACTCGCAAATTATGATTGTGAGATTCGTTATCACCTTGGAAAGGCAAATGTTGTGGCAGATGCCTTAAGCCGAAAGAAACAAATCAAACCACTCTGAGTTAGATCATTAGTCATGACCATTCATCCAAAATTACCATCATAAATCCTCCAAACTCAAACTAAAGCACTCAAGGAAGAAAATATCAAGGCTGAAAACTTACAAGGAATGGATAAAGCATTTGAAATACATCCTGATGGAACTCGTTGTATTAAGAACCAAAGTTGGTTACCACTCTTTGGTGATCTGAGAGACTTGATTATGCATGAGTCTCATAAATCAAAGTATTCCATTCACCCGGGTTGTGAAAAAATGTATCCGGATCTAAAGAAACTCTATTGGTGGCCTAACATGAAGGCAATCATTGCTGAATATGTTGGCAAATGTTTAACATGTTCTAGAGTTAAGGCAGAATGTCAGAATCCAACCGGCTTACTGGTACAACCGAATATTCCTATGTGGAAGTGGGAGAGAATAATGATGGATTTCGTTATAAAACTACCCAAAACATCAAACGGACATGACACAATCTGGGTCATTGTCGATCGTCTTACCAAATCCGCACACTTCATCCCTACTCGAGAGACAGATAGTATGGAAAGGGTGTACATCAAAGAAATAGTCTCCCAACATGGTATGTCAATATCCATCAAACACTCAAAGACATGCTTCGAGCCTGTATTATAGATTTTGGAAAAGGATGGTAAAGACACTTACCATTGGTAGAATTCTCCTACAATAACAGTTACCATGCCAGTATCAAGGCAGCACCATTCGAAGCACTTTATGGTCGAAAGTGCAGATCACCTGTTTGCTGGGCCAAAGTTGGATATGTTCAACTTACAGGACCAGAAATAGTCCATGAAACCACTGAAAAGATAGTGCAAATTCGACAACGTTTGCAAGCTGCAAGAGATCGACAAAGAAGTTATGCCAATATAAGAAGAAAGCATTTAGAATTTCAATTTGGAGACTGTGTTATGTTAAAAGTATCACCTCGAAAAGGTGTCATCCAATTTGGAAAACGAGGAAAGCTTAATCCCCGGTACATTAGACCATTTAAGATTCATAAAAGATTCGGTCCAGTAGCATACAAACTAGAGCTTCCTGAAGAACTCAGTAATGTCCATAGTACTTTCCACATTTCTAATCTAAAGGAATGCCTATCTGACGAATCTCTCATCATTCCAATGAAAGAGCTTTGGCTCGATGACAAACCTAACTTTGTAGAAGAACCAGTGGAAGTTATGGATCGAGAAATCATGCATCTAAGAAAAAGTCGTATTTCTACAGTTAAAGTACGATGGAACTCTAAAAGAGGACCAGAATTTACATAGGAAAGCAAAGATCAAATTCATGCCAAGTATCCATATCTGTTTTCAAACATCACTCTGGCATCCAACTAAATCTCGGGACGAGATTTCTTTTAAGGGAGGGAGACTATAATAACCCAATTTCATCAATGTAAATATCATTAATAAATAGATGCAATGTAAAATCCATCTATTATAAATATACACCTCCTTACAGGGAATTTTTTTTGCTTTATCTCATTATCACGTAAACTTGCATCTCTAAAGTAAACGAGCGTCACAGCAACCTCTATCATGGCCATCCTAGATCTATGTTTATAAATGTAAACATCCTAATATGTCATGTCCTAAATCTTAATTTCATTTTACTAAGTAAAAAACATTACCATTTAAACTTACTTTTCAAAACAAGCAATTAACAATAAACTATTACATCAAAACCCTAATTATATGTAATGTATACATATAAAATGAATGTGTAAGACTTCAAACATATGTACAAGTGTACAATGAAAAATATTTGAATGATATTTTCCCTCCAAGTCAATGTACAACTCATTTAAAATCAATGTACAAGTTAATAATGCCTAAAAACCCAATTAGGTCATTTAAGCTTCAAAACCATGTTTAAACTTTACACCACTTTAACACAAGGTACAAGCACTTAATGCATGACTTCAAAAATCTAAACCTAATCCCTAAATCATTCTAAAACCTAGTTTAAAACCCTAAACCCTAAAAACAAAACCCTAAACTCTAATTTCACTTTCAACTAAAAACTAAACCCTAAACCTAAAACTAAGCCCTAAACCTTAATCATAAGCCCTAATCTCAATCCTAACACTAATCCTAAACCTTAATCTACCCTTAATCCTAACCCTAATACACATTTTAAAACCCTAACCCGAAAGAAAAACCAACCCGACATCATTTTCTTTCCATTTTGACCTATTTTTACTCCTAAGCTACCAACCTAGCACCTCAAGCACCTCCTGATACTTACCAGTAGCCACCCAAGTAGCTTACAAGCACCTCCATCACCTCCTTGTAAGCTACTTGCAAACAAAAATCTCCTTATCACCCTTGTTCCTAGCCGTGACCTCTAACACCCCTACACCTTCCAAATCTAGTTTCCTAGATCTCCATACTCATCATACTAGCTACCATGAATCATCTAAGTAGCCTTGACACTAAGCAAACTAGAAAACTTGGGCACAAAGGCTTCTTGACCCATATATAAGCTGAACTCCCCATTCCTTTTAATTCATCCCACACATCTCATCTCATACCCTCAAATGGAATTCTAATCCTTCCATAGCAGCAATAGAAGATCAATAGAAGTCCCTAAGATTAGAATAGAAGCCAAGAAGCAAGAAAAATGAAGCCTTGAAGCCATTGCTAGGCGTACGAACCCGAAAACCCCATTTCGACCCATTTTGGCTCAAGTAAGCCAAAGATCTTGTTCGATAAGCTTATATGTATGGAGCAATAATGTTCATAATACTCTTAATATCATATATGAACTCTTGTTTGAAGCTTTGAATCCTCAAACCCATGTGTTTTTTTGCTAAAACCCCTAAAAACAACCCGTTTTGATTTTCTAACTAACGAATCCTTTTTCTAAACTTTTGTTATGTTAAAACATCTTATTTTAGCTTATACTAATAAGCTATAACCTGAAAATATCATTTGGAACCATGAAATAAGCTTGCATGGCTTTTTGGACTTGTTTTGCAAATATTTCCATGCATAGGGGTATATAATATAACTTACTAAAAATTTTAACTTAAAGGGCTGAAAATTCATTAATCAAAAGTTATAACTATAAAGGACCAATTTTGCCCAAGATTTTCAAAAGTTAAAGGTTAATATAAATATACTTTTTATATAAATGACTAAACTTGTAAAAGTTTATAAACCAAGGGTATATATTGCTAAATTTTGCAAACTTATAAAATATTATATTTTTATATAATATAAAATATATATAAATAATAAAAATATATATATATATATATATATATATATAAATTATTCTAGCCTTTGAAGAAACTTAAAACTATAATGTATCACATTACTAGGGAGCTTCATGTGAGGAGTTTCATTTGGGTATACATTTTAACGAGTTTGCTAGATTTACGATTTAAAGTGTCTAGGCTCCTCAAACGTTTACTACATGACCTCTGAATTATGATGGCCTGAACAGTGATATGATATTTCCATAATAAATCCAATCAAAATGATATTTCATTATGACATAAAACATATCCAAACAAACTAAGACTTGACATATTACACCAGGTTGCGTGACGAAGCCGTTACTTTCATTTCATATACTTTTGCCATCAATCAGATTTCCCTGTACTGTTAAGGTGAGTTCATAGCCTTGCATTCAATCTTTTAAATATTTCATAAACCTGCGAGGGGTATACATGCTATAAACCATAAATGTAAGTATTTTTCTATATGTTATCCTGATACCTTATTGCCTAAGTCCCTACTTTTTCCATTAAGTCCCTACTATCATGAACCGTTAATTACTCGTCGGGGTAAGCGTGAATGCTATGAATAGATCTATTTGGGACTAGACTCCCCGTTGGTGTACCTATACTGTTGGCAACGAATAACACACGTTTGAATAACTTTACGGGTGTTTGGCAAAGACACCCGTTGGGGTAATTATTTGTGGTTATTGATTAACCTAAGGCTTCGGTGTCATGAGCTTATGACAATAATACTATTTTTCATGATAATTGTATGTGTTGCAATTATTACAAACTATGGGTGTATAACAACGTAACCCACTATTGAGCTTGTATTCAAAACTGTTTAATATAAACCTATGCATTTCACTCAACCTTTGTGTTGACTTTTTAGCATGTTTATCTCAGGTAACTAAACATCTTATGGCACGGACTTGAAGATGGCTAAATTGTTATCATTCAAACTTTATGTTTTTCATGTAAATTTTAGGACCTCTGTTTGTAAAAATTCTGATGAAATAATGAATGATAACTTATCTTTTAAAAACGTCTCTTTCGAGTTATTTTCTATGATTATGACTGTTGTACTATGAAATAATACCCCAGATTAGCTTCCGCTGCTATATGTCAAAAATGGGGGTGTTATATTAAACCCTAAACCTTTAATCCTAAACCCTAAACTATCAATAATCCTAACCTTAATCCACATTTTAAAACCCTAAACCCTAACCCGAAATAAAATGAACCCGACACCCCTTTTTATCCACTTTTGACCCATTTTTAAGTCAAGCTAGCACCCTAACACCTCAAGCACCTCCATGACATCACCACCATGTCACCAAGCAGCCTACCAAGCACCTCCATCACCACCTTGGCCACCAAGTCTTGCTTTGTCACCTCCTTGTCACCCATATCCATTCGCACCCTTATAACTCCCACACCTTGCATTCCTAGTTTCCTAGCCCACCTTACTCATCACTAGCCCTCCCTTAGTCACTAATCTACAGCCCTTGGCCACCACACCAAGAAAACTTGGGCACCAAGGGTGTTTTAACCCTATAAATAGCCGAAACATGCAAACCATTTAAACACACCTCAAAAACTTATCACCACTTAAATGGAGTCTTAAACCAGACCAAGGAGGATCAAGTGAAGTCCCTAAGCTCAGAATAGAAACCAAGAATCAAGAAAAAGGAGCCCTTGAAGTCGTTACTAGGCGTACGAACCCAAAAACCCCATTTTGTCTTGTTCAATAAGCTTATAATCTGTATTAGAACTATCATAAGGTCTATTAGATCCTATATGAACTCTTGTTAAAGCCTTGAATCCTCAAACCCATGCGTTTTTATTAAAACCCTAAAAACAACCCGTTTTGATTTTCTAGCTAACGAATCCTTTTTCTAAACTTTTGTTACATTAGAACATCTTATTTTAGCTTATTCTAATAAGCTATAACCTGTAAATATCATTTGGAACCATAAAATAAGCTTGCATGGCTTTTTGGACTTGTTTTGCAAATATATTCCATGCTAGGGGTATATATCGTAACTTTCTGAAATTTATAACTAGAGGGGCTGAAAATGTCATTTTCCTAAAGTTATAACTATAAGGACCTATCTTGCCAAGTTTCAAAGTTAAAGGTTTAAATTATATATACTTTATATATAAAGGAGTAAACTTGTAAAAGTTTAAAAACCAAGGGTATATATTGCCATTTTTGCAATCTTAAAATATAAATTAATAAAAATATATATTAAATATAATAAAACCCGGATTTTATTAACACCCACAACATTAAATAGTTTATTAATCATCGATCGGCGCATTAATAAAACAAATTAAGTTATATATTAACTGTAATTTATCATCGACCTAACTTATTGAAGAAAACTTAAATCTTATCGAAATCACGTGTACTGGGGAGCTTCAAGTGAGGAGTTCATTTAGGTATACGTTATGACGAGTTTGCTGGATTTATGATTTAAAGTATCCTGGCTCCTCAAACGTTTACTAAATGGCCTTTGAATTATGATGGCCCGAAAAGTGATACAATATTGCCATAATAAATCCAATCAAAGTGATATTTCATTATGACATAAAACATATCCAATCAAATTAAGACTTGACATATTACACCTGGTTGCGTGACGAAGCCGTTACTTTTATTTCATATACTTTTACCATCAATCAGATTTCCATGTACTGTTAAGGTGAGTTCATAGCCTTGCATTCAATCTTTAAATGTTTCATAACCCGCGAAGTGGGATAACATGCTATAATCCATAATTCAAGTATTTTTCTTTATATGCTATTCCTGATACATTATTGCCTAATTCCCTAGCTTTCCATTAAGTCCCCACTATCATGAACCGTTAATTACTCGTCGGGGTAAGCGCGAATGCTGTGAATAGATCTATTTAGGACTAGACTCCCCGTTGGTGTACTTATACTGTCGGCAACCAATAACACACATTTGTATAACTTTGCGGGTGTTTGGCAAAGACACCCGTTGGGGCAATTATTTGTGGTTATTGATTAACCTAAGGCTTCGGTGTCATGAGCTTAGGGCAATAATACTATTTTTCATGATAATTGTATGTGTTGCAATTATTACAAACTATAGGTGTATAACAACGTAACCCACTATTGATCTTTTATTCAAAACCGTTTACTATAAACCTATGAATTTCACTCAACCTTTGTGTTGACTTTTTAGCATGTTTATCTCAGGTAACTGAACATCTTATGGCACGGAGTGGCACGGACTTGAAGATGGCTAAACTATTATCATTCAAACTTTATGTTTTTCATGTAGATTTTGGGACCTCTGTTTGTAAAAACTCTGATGAAATAATGAATGATAACTTATCTTTTAAAAACGTCTCTTTCGAGTCGTTTTCTATGATTATGACTGTTATACTATGAAATAATACCCTAGATTAGCTTCCGCTGCTATATGTCAAAAATGGGGGTGTTATTAAACCCTAAACCTTTAATCCTAAACCCTAAACTATCTATAATCCTAACCTTAATCCACATTTTAAAACCCTAAACCCTAACCTGAAATAAAATGAACCCGACAGCCCTTTTTATCCACTTTTGACCCATTTTTAAGTCAAGCTAGCACCTTAACACCTCAAGTACCTGCATGACATCACCACCATGTCAGCAAGCAGCCTACCAAGCACCTCCATCACCACCTTGGCCACCAAGTCTTGCTTTGTCACCTCCTTGTCACCCATATCCATTCGCACCCTTATAACTCCCACACCTTGCATTCCTAGTTTCCTAGCCTACCTTACTCATCACTAGCCCTCCCTTAGTCACTAATCTACAGCCCTTGGCCACCACACCAAGAAAACTTAGGCACCAAGGGTGTTTTAAAGCCGAAACATGCAAACCATTTAAACACACCTCAAAAACTTATCACCACTTAAATGGAGTCTTAAACTAGACCAAGGAGGATCAAGTGAAGTCCCTAAGCTCATAAGAGAAACCAAGAATCAAGAAAAAGGATCCCTTGAAGTCGTTACTAGGCGTACGAACCCAAAAACCAAATTTTGACCCATTTCTACCTCAAGTAAGCTTAAATCTTATTCAATAAGCTTATAATCTGTATTAGAACTATCATAAGGTCTATTAGATCCTATATGAACTCATGTTAAAGCCTTGAATCCTCAAACCTACGCGTTTTTTATTAAACCCCTAAAAACAACCCGTATTGATTTTCTAGCTAACGAATCCTTTTTCTAAACTTTAGTTACATTAGAACATCTTATTTTATCTTATTCTAATAAGCTATAACCTGCAAATATCATTTTGAACCATAAAATAAGCTTGCATGGCTTTTTGGACTTGTTTTACAAATATATTCCATGCTAGGGGTATATATCGTAACTTACTAAAATTTATAACTAGAGGGGCTGAAAATATCATTTTCCTAAAGTTATAACTATAAGGACCTATCTTGCCAAGTTTCAAAGTTAAAGGTTTAAATTATATATACTTTTTTATAAAGGAGGAAATCTTGTAAATAAGTTTAGAAACCAAGGGTCTATATTGCCATTTTTGCATTCTTAAAATATAAAATCATATTATTTTATATAATTTATAAAAATATATATTAATATGATAAAACCCGATTTTATTTAAAACCAGACACAGTAATTGTTATTAATCTAATCGATCGGCGCATTATAAAAACAAGTACGTTTATATATTTAACGTAATTTATCTTCGACTATACTTTGAAGTAACTTAAATATTATAGTATCTCGTTACTATGGAGCTTCATGGGGAGGTTCATTTGGGTTTACATTTGAAAGTTTGCTGGATTTGCGATGTAAAGTGTCCTGGCTCCTCAAACGTTTTACTACATGGACCTCTGATTTTTTGATGACCTAAACGTGATTCAATATTCTATAAGTTAAGAAATCAAAGTAATTCGTTTAAATTTATAAAGTTTTAATAACATATAAATCCATCACACTAAGATCTTGAACATATTTACCCCAGGTTTGCATGACAAGGCGTTACTTTCTACTTGATATACTTTTGCCATCAATCAGATTTCCTTGTTAAGGTGAGTTCATAGCCTCGCATTTTATAAAAAAAAAAAAATCTTTTGAATACTTTATAAAACCGCGAGGGGGATACATGTTAAACATGAATACAAGTGTTTTCTTAAACTGTATGCCAGTATATTATTGCCTAAGTTCCTTCCACTGCTAATATTTCTTCTAATCTGAACCAGGAGTTTCACTGGCGAGAGTGAAACGCGATTAATGTGGATAGATCTATCGGGTGTTTGGTGACGACTCATGTTGGTGTACCTATACTTTCTTGGTAACAATAGCACACTATTTTTGAATTCTAATGGGTTACTGTGGCAAGTTACCTTTCACGAGGTCATTTGGTCCTCATCCAATTGTAACTATGGTGATTTCAGGTTAAAGTATTGATGTAATGATGCTTAGGGCAATAATATGTTTTTCCATGTTATTGTATATTGCTATTATTCACTTATGGGTGTATACAACGTACCCACTATTGGAATAACTTGTATTCAAACTGTTTTTCATAAACCTATGTATTGCATCAACCATTGTGTTGACCTTTTTAGCATGTTTATCTCAAGAAATTAAGCAACTTTTAGCACGGAGTGGCACAGACTTGAAGATGGCTAAATTGTTATCATTTAAACTTTATGTTTCTAGATTTTGGGACCTCTCTTTTATAAAACTCTGATGAATAAATGAATGATAACTAAATTTTCCAAAACGTCTCTTTACGATTTGTTTTCTATGATTATGACTGTTGTACTATGAATTAATACCCCAGATTAGCTTTCGCTACTATATTTGTCAAAACGGGGGTGTTGCATTTATGGAGATAAGCTGAACAGAAAGAGATTGATTTGTTTTGATGAGCTCCACGAGTTTAGTGACGGTACACTCCAATCAGTTCAGGATACTCTTCATGATATGGCAAACAATTTAAGGATGGGATACAATAAAGTCATGCCAAGGAGGAGATTGAGTAACTTAGACAAGGAACAGTCTCGCATCATGGTGAAAGACATTGATCAACAATTGCTGAAAAGAAGGTTGATGAGGAGCTTAGAAAAGTTTGTTGGTAGAAGAGAATATGGGAATGACCTCAGACTATTGCAGCGGACAATATGACTATGTCATATTCGATTCTGCTCATTCAGGTCATATCTCATATAACAAGTCTTGTGAATATGTACATTAGTAGTATAGACTAATAAACAGGCTAATATAAATAGTGCTTGACTACAAATTTTCAAGAATTTCTTAGTAAATTCAAAAAAATTCAAATTAATGTACTCAAAACTATATATATATATCCCTCATAAATTAAGGGGGCATTAAAAATGTTCCTGATAAAGCTTAATAATAATCAGAACATTTCTCTGCCCAGACGCTTAATTTTAAATCATTTGATATCCAAAATATCAAGAGATTTGATATTTTTGATAAGGGGAGAAAATGCAATTAAAATATAAGGCTATTGAAGGTGATCTTAATGAATCTTGTGCAGCTTCTTCCTCGTATGTGCTAAACATTTTCGAATATCGATGCACATATGCAGGGGAGCAATTTTAAAAGTTAAAACTATCGACGTACAAATGTTTTGATAAGTACCTTGGTTGAATTTTCAAAATGGTTTTAATGGCAACTGTGGCAATACCAATAGACCGACCATGTACTAAATTTTATGGAGTTATAAGGTGGTTAAGGTTAGGTATCTGTCCCACGATCCAGCTAGAACCGAAGGGATCTACCCAGGGACATTCCATTAGATAGAATAAAAGTCCTTAGGTATGATACAAAAGGAGTAAAAGTGAGAAAGGGGAAAATGCAAACTAAGACAGAGCTAACACTTGAACAAACCCAACAAGGTGTTAGTGATGAAGTCTTGGTAAATATTAAAGGGGTTAAAGAATGAAAAGGAAATGTAAAGATAAAAGGTGGAAAGGAAGAAGCCCTCCTTACACTTAGGCAGAAACTGGGTCAATACATATGCTATCAAAAACACTAAGCTATTGTCTGGTATTGAAGATAGTCATCATGGACCCAGTGATGCAATGCACAACCCTCCCTAGCCACTTAATGTCTCTCAAAATATTCTTGTTTCATTTCTCACAGAGATTAAACACATTTCTATCGACTTTCTCACTCTGAGTTAGTTGGTATTGAAAAGGTGGCAGTCTGCTCCAGCCTCTGATTACTAAAACTAAAGTGCACTATCGAGTCTAGAGCCATAAAGAGATCATTTGTAAATCTTACTAGGACACTATTCTAATATATTTGTTTTTCATACACTATGAAAACAAGTAATATCTTAAGAGCCCTACGCATTAGCCTTGTGATAATTGCCAAAACATCAGAGTGATACTTAAGTATTCACAATGACGATGGAAATCCTTTTAGAGCCAACATCAAACAAGCTCTACGGTAGGTGACTTGTGAGATCCTATATGGATCAAACTTGTGACACTGGATATTGATTTGGTCTAGACTATGAATTGATAGTTGATGAATTTTGAAATGCATAAAACTCTCGATGTGTCACAAAACTACTTTAGCAAGTGACACGTCGATTGATTTTCAAATCAATTTTTGATTCAATTGGTGTGAATTTATCTCTTTGGTTTACTCATGCCGTGTTATCTGCTTTTAGATGCTCCGGTAATGAGAATGGCTAGTGCAACTGTGAAACCCTGTCAAGGAGATTCTTTGAAATTCTACATGATCACAGGCAGTATCTATACTGATTAACGAGGAACCGTAGTTATTGCAACCGTATTCGATGAAGTGACAAAGACACTTTCGTCCATATATATGTTGCTTATCACTAACCCATTCATGCAGGGAATCCTGATGGTGGATGCAGCTGGTCCAAGACAAGTTAAATTCATAGCCACATGCTCATACTTGACCGACATATGTAAAGATATTAGGAAAGCTCAAGTACATGTTTCAAAAGACTTTCTCTACTCTGATACCGCACGTCTTCCTTGAATTGACGAAGTGTTAAAGTTAAAGAATTTCAAAAAATATGGTTATTCAAGCTTTCAAGATAAAGAAAGGTATGGGCATGTCGGTCTGAAAGTCACAACTTTATAAGAAGGAAAAAGATCACAAGATGATGATAAGAGATTATATTTGGCTAATGATCTCAAAGAAGCTCAAGTTCACATACAAGTCAAGCTAAAGGAACAAGCTTAAGCCTAAAGTTAAAACATAACTACACATATTTTACAAGATAATGATAAAGATAGAGATTCAAACCTACGAGAAAGTTTAAAGACATTCTTAGAATGTAAATCTTAAGATTTAGAAACTTGGAGTGACCTCCCTTAGGGGGAGATTGTTAGAAATACAAAAAAGTATTGGTCACTACCAATATAGTATAACGTAGCTCATAGTTAATATTTGGAACCTTGGTAAGCTAATCGGGCCAAAGTCCACGGAAAGCCCATAGAGGCCAACCATTTTATTGTATAAATACCCTTTTCATGCCTTGGAGAGGGTGTTGGTCATTTTCATTTATCAAATACACTCTCTTTTGTTTCTCTCTCTAAAGTGTCCAACCACTCTTTCTCTCTCTAGATTTCTTTCATTTGATTTTGTGTGTGTGTTAAGATATAGTGTTTTCTACAATAAAAAGCTTGAGGTTTTGTTCACATATGCATCATTTGAATCATTTGACCAATTTTATAAACAATGTTATGAAGAGCTTTCTTTTTCTTTTCTAAATCCACAATTTCTTCAATGTATTTTTCTTATTTTTCAGAAAAGTCTTTTTTCAAAACATTCATTTGTGTGTTTAAAGAATTGTTATCTTCAATATTTGCAGAAAGTTTCAACTTTAACATTTGAATTTCTTTTTAAAAAGTGTCAAACTTTGCATTACGATCAACGATGATACCTCGCATTTGAGAGTTAATATGTTTTTCCTTGTCTGTTAACTTAAAATTTTGTCATTCTTCAAAAATTTTGACCTGTTCTTTGTATCATTTAAGCTCAACAGTCAATGATTCATGTACAGTCTTATTCTCCTCATTAAACGCATTGCATTTTGCTACTTTAGAAATTTCCTCAATTACAGACATTATCAAGCATCTTGTTGTTCAGAAGAAGTAGTATCTTTAACAACTTTACTTTTGTTTTCTTTCATATATTGATCATAAGAAATAATATAGTTGTCACTTGTAATGTCAATATTTGAATCGTTAACAAAAACTGGTTGTTTAGAATACTGCATCTCTTGAACACTTTTAGCAATCACATTATTATCTTGATAAGTGTCATGATTTGGTACCTCATAGAGAACATCTGAATCATAAGCAAAGAGATTTGCCATGAAGATTGTACTTACTGTAGGCATTTCATCACAGTCTGAATCGAATGCATAAGTATCATCTATCTAGAAGATAGCAGTAGTTGTCAATGCTTGATCATATGGGCCTGAATCAA
Organism: Tanacetum coccineum; assembly: GCA_026074375.1. Taxonomy (NCBI): domain Eukaryota; kingdom Viridiplantae; phylum Streptophyta; class Magnoliopsida; order Asterales; family Asteraceae; genus Tanacetum; species Tanacetum coccineum. Next base: position 20,138 of record BQNB010062424.1, on the reverse strand, counting down.
CTCTTTCCCCTGTATTTTCCAAAAATGCAAGTTGTTCTTCATCCAATGCAACCCTCGCTTCATGAGCTTAAGCAAGCAGCATCTTTTCCTTAAATAATTCTGAATTTTTTGCCCTCCTCGGTTTTGTATACTGTTTTGCAACATTACCTTCACCTTTGTAGTTGTAACATCGAATTATCCTTAATTGATTTGAAGTAACATTCCTTGTGTTCTTGCTAACCCCTGTTCTAGTAGCTTTACCCTTTGCAAAATTCATCGAATGAATTTGAGTTTGTCGTCCTTGCACATTTTACATTGTTACCCGACCATCCTGAATAGCGGCTTGGCTCCTTAGATTGGACGAAGTCTTGAGTTGATTGTTAGTCTGTGGGTATCTTGAAGTAATGATGGTACTTAAGAATGCAACTATTTTGTTGAGACTTTCAATAGGATCATCAGTTGGAAGAAACTTAGATACAACAAGACCTGAATCAAGTTGTAGAAATATTGCAGGTGATTGATGGTGAACAACTGGTGCTTGATATGGTTGTTGATGAAAAACAAGTGCTTCATAGGATTGATGATGAACAACTGGTGCTTCATAACTTTGTTGTTATGGATGAGGTGAGTAGAATTGTTGTTGTTGAGGAAATGCTGAAAACTATGGATTATACTGTGGTTGGTTGTACTATTGAGTGTTGTAAAATGGAGTCAAAGTGTGTGTGTTAGTAACCAAAGCAAGAGGATCTGGAAATCTTTGCCTCATCATTCAAACTTCATTAGCATGAACCTCATGTTTCCTTAGATATGCATATAGCTGATCAAAGCTTGCATTGTACAATATCCTTTGCTAACTTAACATCTGTAGCAAAGTTACTCCATTCCAGCTAAAGGTTATTCTGTTAGCCTTAAAATATGTCGACTCATACCGAATTACATTAGTTAACTATTTACTATATATCCAAGGACTAGAAACGATAATATAGGATAGTTAGGCGTATATAACCCCCTCCTTACTTCAAAGGAGGGGTGAGGATTCATTTTGTATCATAAGTTGTGTGCGTTTTTTCTCTCTCTAGACACACACATCTTTCCCTCTCTAGCTTTTCTCTCAATCTAATAAACATGGCTTACTATTTATTCCTTCTACCTCGACCTCCTAAATTAACATAAATCTTACTATTTTCGATCTTACAATTGGTATCAGAGCCATTGGTGGTTATTAGTTTAATTTTTGTGGTTTTAGTGTCTCGTGTTTGTCAATGTTTGGAGGTTTCATATGAGTTTTTATTATCCAAACTGTTACTTTTCTGGTTATAACAGTCCATGCGAGTCCAAATATACACGATACTAATTTTTTGAGCAGATATGTTACTATTCTTTTTCACTTTATGAGGTTTCGTATTTTTGAGTCACTTTTTGAGGTTTCCTATGCTTCATAGCGGTTTGGCAAAAAGAAAAAAAACAGATCCATTTTTTTAGGAAAAGTACAAGAGTACTGTCCTTGCTAGTAGTTTAGTATAAACCACTGTGCTAGCGGTTTAGCCATGACAGTTTGGTGGTATAGGTTTGATACAGGTTGATGGCGGTTTATTACTTATTCATGGTCAATCTAAAAGAAACTCTTCCCGATTTAAAAGTCAATGGTCGTTTAATGGCAAAGGTTTGATCACAACGGTTTAACTATGGTGGTAGAGGTTTGGTTAAACCACCACCATAGCAATTTGGCCACGTCGGTTTAGTAACCTCAAACCAAACCGAGTCAACTCGGTATTTACCAAGTTGACCCGGGTCAACTCAACGAGTCTGTTCAAAGAAAAGTCAAGAATGAGACTAAAATAAATTAATAAGCAATGATTATAGAATCGAATCATGACCCAAACAGACTATTAAAAACAACTACAATCATCACAGCCTTAACAATCCATAAAAAAACCAGATCTATCTAAATCCCATCGTCACATATCCACAACAATCACCATCTCAAAACAACCTTACTATGACTCGAAATGAATTGAAGACAAAGATCTCATATTTACCTTTCGTGTTTTACAATTAATTCAAGACCTCAAAAGATCAAGAACACAAAAGTAAAAGATTCATCATTGATCTGTGAGATTACATCTCTTTTATATTTGAAAATAATGAAAGATTTATAACAAATCTGTTATAATCTATCATCGTTTCATTTCAAGAACACACAAAACAACAATACATAACCTACCCGAGACCTCTTTTAAAGAGATCTTGGTGTCTTAGTTCTTCTGATTGTGTGCTCGTTTACAATCATCTCATGATTAAGATTGCGATAAGAAAGGATGAGTTGGTTTTTTATATGATCGAAGAGATGGAAGTGATATCAATGATGATGGGAGATTGCTTCTTGCGTTTATGCTGTTAAGTATAGAAGAAGGAGATTTATTTTTTTGGAGAAAAAAAACATGTGGTAGGCGGTTGACTATGATTACGGTTGAGACTAATCAGGGATTGTATACCCTAATAAAAAGGGGGATAGGAATTATATATCAGATTTTTTGATATAAAGGGTTGGACCGATTGTGATGCTCGGATGTTAGGTAATACCGAATTATAACAACACAATGGGCTGGGACTTAATTGATCTTCTGGGTTGCTTGGTACAAATTTAAAATGGACCGAGACTTAATTGATAATGTGGGCTGAATTTTAAATGTGTTGGGCTGATATAAAACATGGGCTAGATTAGTTATATTAGGCCAAAATTCGTTATGGTTAATCCATTTTGGGCTTATGTTAGTATTAGATTTCGCTGGGTATTAAAACGCTATCATGACAAGTTAGACTAGACGATGTTTATCCGTTAACGACAATTTCAAAACAACATTTTTCCTTGTTCAACAACATTCAATAACAACAACACAACAAACACGATACATAACACTAAAATGATCCGAATAAGATTCACTAAAATGACAAATTGCTAAAGATTCGGAATACCATGACTAGTGAACACGAAGTTGATTTGGTATCCCTTATTTGAGATTAAAGTTTGATTTCACGAAGGCGTCTACTTATTTCATCATCGAGACTTCCTTCTATTTTCTACCCTTTTTCTTTAAACCCAATCTATCGATTGATGACTTGCTTAAACGTATACAGCTTATGATTGAGACTTTAATTATATAGTTTCCAGTAGTCAGGGTGGTTGGTAGAAAACCTGGATAACTATCACTTAAAGGAGTTACATTGTAGTACGCAGTGTCACACGCATATGTCGATGTGGATAATTTACAGAGGTGTTGTACTTTTTATACTTTTAATGGCGGGTATAGAGTACTTATAGATTTAATCTTGCACCATTCTTTAATCAACAACAGTGCAAGCTTAAGTAACAAATTTGGGAGATTTTACTTCATTTTCAAGTTTGGTATATCGGGTTTACTTCACCAAGTGATCACAACAATATCCGACAGAATACAAGGTTGGTAAGTTAGCCAGAGAGTTTATAGGCTAAGATGTAATCAACAATTCTCACGGGATCTTATTGTGCTATTCCAAGACAATGGTACTTCATAGTCTAAGCAAAATTTTCAAAGTTCTTCAACGACATTCATATACAATATCTTGATTATACCAAGTTTTCTTCATTCTTGCTTCATCTCTTACTACGGTTTGTGAAGTCAAGAGGGTAATGGTTCGTTTGGATTTCATGATTTGTGCATAAGACAAGAACTTCTCAAGTATATGGACGTACACAACAATGATGCTTCCGAGAGTTTGAAACCATCATGGGGGAAAATATGTACTTTGGTTACCATATCAACTTCCAGGGGGAAGTAGTGTATAATACTTCACTTAGTATGGTTTGTGAAGTATACTGCATACGTGAGAAGAATTATTGTTGATTTCTCGCATGTACCCCTGAAATGAATATTCACCAAGACCCAATGACAAGAAGCAATAGTACTTGGTGTGGTTTTGCTTCTACAAAATTCCGCTGTGCATGTCAATGACATATAGAAGATGGTTGAAGCTACATCAAAGTTTTGGTATCTGCTCAAGATAAGGATGTTGGTTTGGGAGGAAGCTGATTCAGAAACTTTGCCAAAAGGAGTCTATAAAGAAAGCTTTTCAAGACATGCTGCATGAATTGGGGGGAAGTTAATCAAACTCATGCATACTAAAATGGTTCATGTATAAGTAAATACACTGAAGATCCAAGCTGTACTACAAGTTTTAAGACCAGGAGAACTCAGAGGAAATCTTTAGCAATAGAATCGCTTTGGAAGACTTTATTTATGTTGTAATTGTACTTGATAGGAACATTGTAAGTAATTCCGTATGTTCACATATTGGGGGAAGATTGTTAGCCTTAAAATATGTCAACTTATACGGAATTACATTAGTTAAATATTTACTATATATGCAAGGACTAGAAATGACAATATAGGATAGTTAGGCGTATATAACCCCCTCCTTACTTCCAAGGAGGGGTGAGGATTCATTTTGTATCATAGGTTGTGTGTTTTTTCTCTTTCTAGACACACATATCTTTCCCTCTCTACCTTTTCTATTAATCTAATAAACATGGCTTACTATTTATTCTTTACTCCCTGACCTCCCGAATTCGCATATATCTTACTATTTTTTATCCTACATATTCACAAACTTAGGATTAACTTGAAGTTTTTACATTGTCATCCTAATAGTGTTCATGTCATTAATCAGCTTAGCAAACCTTAAGTAATACGAGTGAATGGTTTCTTCCTTCTCTTATGTGAATCTATCAGACTCATTATATAACTTCGATTCTTGTTCTTGCAGTGAGAGTTTTGAACCTACTATTAGCAATTTGACTATATCCCGTATCTCCTTAGCAACTATGTAATGATTCAAAAGAGTGTAAACATCTGGTGCTAAACCCTGAAGAATGATGTTAGCTGCTCTTATTTCACAGGCTTAACGTATCTTCTCTTTAGGTGTGAGATCATCTAAAGTTCTGTCTCTTGTTGAAGCAGTTGTATTTGAAGTTGTTAGGAATTCAACTATTCCAAACTTAAATAGACCATTTTGGATTGAGTAAATAAGTTGTATACGATGCTCTTTACCTCATATATAGAGTAGCATACGACTCTACCATGAATCATACTGACTCCTCTCGAGCATGGGAGGACGGTTCTTTGCTCCTACAACAATAACATTTTCAGCCATAGTAGACATAATGACTTGATTGATTTATGAAATGATATTACAGAATCGTTACAATGATTAGTGTGAGTTGTGTTATTGTGTTGTTGTTTTAAGTTTTTATGATTCTTCTATGTTGCAATTTAAGTAATTGAATTTGTTAAAAGAAATCTAGACAAATCGCCTAATATAGATGATCAAATCGCCTAGTGAAGGTGATCAAATCGACTGTAAAAAATGATCAAATCGCCTTAAATCAAAGATTAAATTGTTTGATGATTGAAGTCAAATTTCCTTAAATCAAAGATCAAATCGCTTGATGATTGAAGTCAAATCGTGAGATTTACTGAATCAAACTACCTGATATGAAGACTCAAATCGCCTGATTGTTATACCTTAAATCTCTGACAAACTGGTCAAATCGCCTAGGATGAATGATCAAATCACCTTATCAAAATGATGAAATTGCCTGAATTATCTGATCAAATCGCCTGATCTTAGTGATAAAATTGCCTTGGAAAAATGATCAAATCACCTAAAATTGTTACTCAAACCGCCTAGTATAAGTACTTAAATCGCCTTACACTTAAGGATCAAACTACCCGAAATAAGTGATCAAATTGCCTTATTCAAAATGGTTAAATCACCTAAAAATGAATAAACCGCTTGAACAAATAACCTCAAACTCCGGGATTTTGCTATCAAACTGGTGAATTAAGGATCAAACCTCCTAAACAACTAAACTCAAACCGCGTGAATTTGGTATCAAAGCCCGGTCAAGAACACGATCAAACCGCGGGTTTTGAGTAAAGATACGAACTTAACAAACACTTTAAAACATACTTTTACACGTTCTTTCTTCAAATTTTTACACAACTAAGTATCCCTGGGATAGATGTATCATAAAAACCATAAATTTAAAATTTTTAACATCAAAATCTAGATTTTTAAATATTTCAAGTATTAGCCTAAAAGAACATGAGTTTTGGAGATTTTTTGCAAGAAAACACTCACACAAACATACTAAATCACCCACGGCGATTGATACCAATTGTAGAATTAATATAAGTCACTTACCAAGAGAGATTAAGAGGTATTCTAGAGAGAGAGGGATGGAAGGTTTCTTGAGAGAGAAAGAGCAAAATGTCATATGATAAGAATGAAACCAACACCCTCTCCATGTGTGGAGAGGGTATTTATAGTATAATAGGGTCGGTCACCCATGGGCTTTCCATAGGTTGACCCGATTAGCTTACTAACTAATACATTTCGTATACTACGAGCTAAGAACTAAAATACTGGATGTGATCGAGTCTTTTTAGTAATCCTAACAGCAACTACCCAGATTTCATCTTTTAAAGCTTCACCTGCATTTTTAGGTTCTATGGTTGAGGGGAAACAAAATAAATTACTTTTGTGTTGAACTTGAGATCTAAGGGTTCTTTGGTTTAGATTTCCTATGATGTTTTCTAATGGATGACTCTTAGATTCTTTAATATTGACTATTTTGTCAATTTCTAAGGTTTTTATTTTGACATCATTTCCTAAGGGTTTCTTTTCACTAGCCTTAATAGCTTCTTATTCGACTAAATCATCATCCTACAAGGGTGATGTTTTAGGCTGGAGAGGACTTTCATCAAAATTCATATTTAAGGACTCTTCGACTCATTGTGTGTTTGTTGAGAACTATATAGGCTTTATATTTTGAGAATATCATAGGAAAACACCTTCATAAGACTTTGGGTCAAACTTGGTGAGGTAGTCTTTCATATTTAGTACGAAGCACTTGCTTCCAAAAACTTTGAAATAATCAAGAGTAGGATTCCTACCTCTCAAGATTTCGTATGGAGTATTTCCTAAAAGTGGTCTAATCAAAATACTATTGAGTATATAAGTCGAGGTGTCCATCGCGTTACACCACAACTTTTACAAAATAGATTTTTCGTTTAACATGGTTTTACTCATTTCTTGAAAAGTGAGGTTTTTCCTTTCTACTATCCCATTTGACTGTGGAGTACGTAGAGCGGAGAAATTATAAGTAATCCCATTAGAGTCACAATAATTTCCAAATTGCACTTCATTATCAAATTCTCGACTATGATCCGTTCTAATGGAAACTATTAAACAACCTAAATGATTTGGACCTTTTTAGTAAAAATCTTGAATTGCTCGAAAGCTTCGGTTATGTATTGAAGAAATCTTGTCTAAGTAAACCTAGAGTAATCATCTACTATAACTAAGGTGTAATGATTTCCTCCATTAGTTCATATGGCGGATGGACTGAATTGATCCATATGAAGAAGTTCTAAGCTTCTTGTCGTTGAGACCATATTCTTAGCTTCGTGGCTAGCGTGAGCTTGTTTTCCAATTTTGCAAGCATTACAAAAATGTTGATCGAACTTAAGCTTGGGTAGATTTTTCTAACTAGTTCCTTGGACAATAAGGATTGAATTAAACGTATGTTTGCGTGACCTAATCTCCTGTGTCATAATGTAGAGTTTTTGTCAATTGTCGTAAGACATAATTTGTATTTTGGCTTATTTCCTAATTTCATCACATATAAGCCGCTTTTCCTAATACCTCTACCTATGACTTTTCCATCCTTAGTTATTTCAATATCGTGTTCAGAGAAAATTACTTAGCACTTATTATCACAAATTTTACTAACACTTAGCAAATTAAATCCTAAGTTATCTACAAGCTTAACATTTGCAATATTAAGGGAGTCATGAGAAATCGTACCTTTGCCAATGATGTTACCGCGTAGATTACTACCAAAACTATGTTACCTCTATTGTATGCTTTGTAAGTAGAGAAAATCATTCAATTTCCCGTCATATGCTTATTGCATCCATTATTTTTAATCTACTCGTTAGGCTCCAAATCAATTCACATGCATATCTTTTTAAATTACATAACAACTTAAACATTTGGTCCCCAATATCTCATGGGTCCAAGATTGTTAGCACTAAACATCCTTTTCATTTGTTGCATTTGTTTAGGATGTAGAAATGGTGGACAAATTCCTAAATGTACATAATTTTGTTATTGGGAATTATTCTAAGTTATGGGATATACATTTAAGTAATTTTGTCTCCCTTTGTTTTTTCTAGGTTGTGGTATTTTAGATCGAGGACGAGAATTGTTAGTTATCTTAGGAGGTGGAGTCTTTGACCTTACTTTGGTTTTTGTAAATCCAACTCTGAGTTTTATAGATGTTTATAAAAATGTTTTACTTCATTATCACTTGCAACGGGAACTTTAACATTATTTATAATTACATGTTTAGGTTTCGGACTTGAATTCGATTTAAAAAATGAAACAAAATTTTCTTCGTCAGACTGAGAGTCAAGCGGTCCCAAATAACGGACCAGCCTCTATGTTAAGGGTGCCGACACTTGATCCCTTAGTTTTTTGTAATTTTACAAATTTTATTTGTTGAGTCATGCTTGATGATGCTTCTATCGAATTAAAACCTAGACTCGATTTATCTCTGGAGGATTTTTGAAAACTTAACATTTTCTTAAGCGAGTGAATACTATTTTAAAATTGAGTAAGCTTGGACGCTTCCTATTTGAGTTTCTCCTTTTCAAATAGAAGGTTTTGACACGTTGTTCACTCGGTGTCGATTTCTTTGCTTTTCTCTAATCTTGACACCTTTTCTTTTAATTCAAGTATTTATTTTTCTACCTATTTCTTGTAATTTTTAGTGACTTATTTTGTTTATGACTTTTTTACTCATTTTGCATAAACGGTTATATTCACTATCTTATTCAAGATCATCTATTGATGATAAATCATCCCTATAAAATTTTGTTTCGGAAGGTACCTCATTAGATGCTTGAGCCATAAGACACGTTTCGTCTTTGTTCTTATCTTCCTCTTCTTCATCACTATCGCTCCAAGATCCTCCAACAAAAGGCCTTTAGTTTTTGTTTCTTGGTGGCTTCGGACATTCTTCGATAATGTGATTTAGATTTCCACATCTAAAACATTTTCTTTCGCTCTTCCCGTTCTTGTCGTCTCGACTTTCTTAGAACGACTTCTTTTCATCATGAGGTTTTCTTACGAATCTACCTCGTCTTTTGAAGAGCTTCTTAAAGTCCCTCACGGCCATGGCGTATTCCTTGTCTTCACTACCAAAAGTCAAACTTTCTTCATCACTAGATTCCTTCTTAACCTTTAAGGCAAGAGATCTACTTTGTTCTCTTTTGCCTTTTACTATTTTGGAATCTTTTTTTAATTATCAATTCATGTACTTTCAAGTTACCGATAAGTTCGTCAAGTGATAGTGATGTCAAGTCCTTCGACTCTTCAATAACCGTAACTTTAGCTCTCCATTTAAGATTAAGTTTCCTAAGAAATTTCCTAACATAGTTCTTGCTAGAATAACCTTCATCAAGTGCTTTTAGACTAGGAATAATAGTGTTAAATCTAGCAAAAACATTATCTATCGATTCCTCTTTCGGAATCATAAATTATTCATATTATTAAACAAGAAGATCTATTTTGTTATCTTTGACTTGACTATTACCTTGGTGAGTGCTTAACAAGGTTTCCCAAATTTCTTTTGCGGTTTTGCATAAAAAAATCTTTCGTATTATTTAAGTGGCATAGCATTATAAAGTACCATTTGGGCTTTATTATTTTTAGCAAGCCTTCTTTTAAGATCACCACTTTGTTTATCAAATGGTACAATTTCATCCTTTTTAGTTTAAAGATTATTTTCCGTAAGTGGGAAATCACCATAGGTAATAACATGCCAAAGATCTAAGTCTTGAATTTTTTTCCTAATAAATATGTACATCGCTTTCAAAGAGTGGTGGTCTTTGCATGGACTTCCCTTCTAAATATTTTTCTAATTCCATAGATCGATTCGAGTTTTAAAATACAGTTTATTTTAAAAATCTTGTGTGACCAGGGTTCTGATACCAATTGTAGAAACTAGAAGGGGGGTTGAATAGTTTACCGCTTTTAAATTTTATTAATGTTTGTTTGTAAAAGCTTATATCTAAATTTACGTGATATCAATTGAACACAATATGAACAAGTCAAATATATACACAAACAATATTAACTAAAAAGTATTAAGTAGAAGACAAAAGAATAGAGTTAGAAAAATCAAACCATGACATGAATATTTATAATGGTTTGGTAACGAAGCTTCTCTTCGCCCTACTCCACTCCCTGAGTATAACACCTCGTGTTTTCAAGTCATTGACGACGTCAATAAATCTACTATTTTTTTAGCGTTGTACGCGTTTGCTTGTGATTTCATGAATTAAGTTTAAATCGCGTAAGCTAAAAATTAGCGTTCAATGTAAACGGGCATCAAACAATTAAATGTTTACATCAAGCAAGGGTTATAAAATTATTTTGAGGATAATTATTAACCTTGTTCATTTTATTTTTATCGGATACGTAAAGTGTATACGTTTCGCGATAAATTGCGTTTAGGCACTCCCGGAACCACAAAAACTCTTCTACGCTTCAACAAATACCCACTTTTATACCCAATACATAAAAATTACAAAATATATCATCTATATATTATGTTTGCCGAAATTCTTGCAAATTGTACAAGTATTATATCAAAACTCATCCACTTTGGTCAAATAGGCAACATACTTCATTTATGCAACACCATACTTTGTCTTTTGACTCATGAGGCCATACCTAAGACCAAGACCCATTACTTGAACCTTACTTTGACATCCTTGACCATGTTCTTGCACCCTTCTGTGCATCTATACATAAGAGTTATATCACATATACATTAACACTTAGTAAAAAAATCAAAGTAACCTTCCTTTGGTCCCCTATATTGCTACGGCAATAAGCAAGCCACCACACAAACCCATATCAATTTTTATACAACCCATACACTCCTATACACATCCATTATAAGGTATTCTAAGGTGATCCCAAGCATTGGCTAACCCTTTTTCAAGTATAACTCAAGTAAAAGGAAGTTAGGGTTTTTGTTAAGAAAGTAAGGGTTTATTTGTGCAAGCTTTGGTTTTGTGGCTAAACAAGGGTTTAGCACTAGCTATCATCATATCATCACATCTTAAAGGTCCAATTGAAATTCTTTATGTTCTTATAATTTCATTGTTATGCATATGGTGTTATTTTATTTAACTTAAATTACAATTAGGTGTATTCATGAAAATGAAGGTTCTTATAATGAATGATCATTTTACACACTTACATACATGTGTTGTTATTACTTACATCATGTTAGAAAGAATGAGAAAATATTGTATCAAGTTATTTTGGTGTAAAAATGATTATGGGTAAATTAGGGTTTATAATAATTCATAATATGTTTCAAGTGAAAGAAATACAAATGACATGTTAATATTAATTATGGACTCATATTAATGTTACTTGAATACTAAAATGAAGTTATCTTGGAAGAAATACACTTGTACACACTTGGTTAGGTATAAATATGATTATGGATAAAATTGTAAATTTAGTAGATTTCATAAGTAAAGTGATGATATTAAGTATTATCATGGATTTGTTAACCTTGGTAACTTGGACATATGAGGACTAATATGGACAATGGACACTTAATATATGTATTAATTATAATATATATGATATATGAGATTTGTGGTAAAATACAAAAATAGTAAAGTATAAAGAAAAGGGTAAAAATGGACTTAACAAACTCAACCAATCTGCTGTCCAAATTCGAAATTTAACATATCATTTTATATTTTTTATGAGATAATACATTTCACGGACGATCCGAAAGGTAGAAACTTGGGTTAAAAAAAACGATTATAACGAAAAAAGTTACGTTAAAAACGTGGTTATACGTTAATAAACGAAGTCGTAAGTAAAATTTTTATAAAACCATTTTTATAAAAATTTATAAAAGCGAGTTATTAATATTTTTAATATATAATACACATTTTCTAGGATTTCAAATGTAAATCGTAATTTTTCAATTAATAACGAACAAGTTATGAATTTCGCGAGTTTACGACAATTAATACTTTTATAAAACTATTTTTATAAAAGTTACTATTCATGACAAAAAGTTATATTTTTGTAAACCTCCTAAAAATATAGAACTTTCAAATTATGAGAAAGTCCTCGAAGAATCATTAAACGGAGCTATAATGATAAAATACGACATTTTACGAGTTTTACGACGACAAATTGAATTATATAAAACACTTGTCTGTTTATATGAACACCCCCCCCTGTATAAAAGTTACTGTTCATCAGGGGAGAAAATTTATGAAAATGTCAAATCATCGATGAACCCGCTTTATACGAAAGTATGGAATAAGAAACGCAAGAATCGGTTTTAAAACGCGGAAAGTTAACGCAGTTTTTTACTAAACGGGTAATTATAACAACGTATTTAACTTATGAAATAACATTTTACAAAAAACTAGTTGGGTGATTGAGTATATAGAATTTCATGTGGTTATCAAAAGTTCTATATTAGCTAGGGAGTTTCATATTTGAGGCGCTCTTCGGATGTGTTTCGATAGTTGTTGGATTTACGATTTAAAGTGTCCTAACTCCTCGAACGTCATGTCATGACCTCTTTAATTATGATAGCCCGAACGATAGTACGATGTAACAACTATAAGATTATATTCAAGTACTCAGTACTTATACGACCTATGATAATTTAGGTTGCATTCGATCTTTTACGTGACGCTTTATCTTGCGGTATTTGGATTATATGAATCAAGTGAGTCGTAAGCCCCCTCCATTTTTATGATTTCAATGATTTATAATTATGGGGTGAAAAACATGCTTTATTTTATAAATTAGACGCAATTATTGATTACATGTTGCCTAAGTAGCGATAACCCAAGTTGAGCCCATTATCATGAACTGTCAATTGCATTAGATGTAGTTGGGAATTACATTATGGTGAGCGCGAATGTTATTTAATAGATCTATTCGGGAAACGACTCCCGTTCGGGTGATTAGTTATCACCGGGATTTATTAGAACGTTATTTGCATGTCGAATTTTAGATGTTTTTGGGTTTGAAATCTAATCGGGCGAATTAGCAATATATAGTTTAATTGCAGAAAGCAGCCGTCGTGCTTCAGTGTCATGAGCTTAGTGTAAATGTAATCTAGTTTTGTGAGAACTGCATGGGTTGCATTATCACTAAAAAGTCTTGCGGTCCTGCATATTATGATTTATCAAACCTATGAATTCACCAACAATTTTGTTGACGTTTTTAAGCAATGTTTTAGAGTCAATAGGCATGGATGCCAAGATGCATTGGGTTTATTTTTTGGATGCACGCTTAAAGATCTAGGTGCTTTTAAATTTTATTTATGTTTGTTTGTAAAAGCTTATATCTAAATTTACGTGATATCAATTAAACACAATATGAACAAGTCAAATATATATACAAACAATATTAACTAAAAAATATTAAGTAGAAGACAAAAGAATAGAGTTAGAAAGATGAAACCATGACATGAATATTTATAATGGTTTGGTAACGAAGCTTCTCTTCGCCCTACTCCACTCCCCGAGTGTCCTCGAGAGTTCACTTTACTATGTCAGCAAGCTCCCTTTAGGTGGAGAAAACCGTACACACGTAGCTTACACCAATTTTCGACACTAAGCTAAATGTCGAGTTTTAATCTTAACTAGAACCAATCTACCACTCACAATCGTATTTTAAGGAGTAAAATACTAACTGCTCACTCACGTATTTTCTCACCTAAAATACTAATCACAGTCTACCAGATCTACACAATAATTAAAGAGATATGGTTGATGTAGAAAATACAACAAGATCGTAACAATGTTATGTATGCACAAACTAGTCTACAATAGCTCGTATCTTGGCGATTACGAGTATTATTCTCTTTCACTTGGAGAGGAAGGATTGGATTACGTCAAAATAAATGTTTATACAAGTTAAATGATCAATGACTAGAAAATATGTTTGCTGATTTATAACAGAAAGAAACGTAATGCAAAAGGTGAAAAATTCTTAGGGAACAGTCCACTATTATAGGCAAAGTATGGGAGGATTTTGCTTAGCCGGCCCCCTTATCTCTCAAAGGCGGACCCTTTATCAATCAGGGGGCCATCCATACTTATCAGGGGGCGCCCTATTATATGACGCTCCTGATTTTTTCCTTTTGTGGGGAAATGTTTTGTAGGGCAGGTTTTTCTAATTTTTTTAGGGAAAAATCTGATTCAAATATATATTTGAATAAAACATTGATTTAACAAAAAAATTTATCTAATTCATTTTTTTAAAATGGTTTTGTTACATTTATAAAAATGAAAAGTTTAGGACAAAAAAGTATGTTAGGAATCGAGAAAAGTATTGGTCACACCTAAAATACGTAGCTCGTTAGTTTTATTTACTTTTTGGAACCTTAAATAGGTAGAAAGGCCCAAGGCCTATGGTTAGCCCATTACAAGGCCCATGGTCGGCCATGTAGTTGATATAAGTACCCTCTCCATTGCTTGGAGAGGGTGGTTGGTTGTTCACTTTCTCATTTTCTCACCTAATCTAATATTCTCTCTTTCTTTCTCTCTCTATGTGTTCATCCTTCCACTTTATCTCTCAAGTTCTTTATCATTTGATTGTGAGATTAGATCAGTGTTGCAAAAATCGGCCTAGGCGGCCGATTAATCGGCTGCGTAGGCGGAATCGGTCATTAAACGCCTTGATTTTTACTAATCGGCCTAAAAAATCGATCTGGTAAAAAATCGGTTAATAATCGGTCAAAAATCGGATTAATCGGTCAAAATCGAAAAAAATCAGAAAAATTTGTGCAAGAAAATCTTTGGAAAAACACAAAAAAAGTTCATCTTTTTGGTGTATTTTGGTTCAAAAAAGGTTTTGGTACAAGAATCTTGATTTCAATTTTTTGTGTTAAAAACCGTTAAGTTTATGTTTTTAAAGTTCTCCTAGTCTTACAATAGCAAGTATAAGAAAAATCAAGTAAAAATGTCAAAAATTGTGTCTTTATGTGATTTGAAAAAGTGGTGTTTTCGTTTTGAATACGGTGATTTATACAGTCTGGTACGGCGATTTATACATTTTGGAATTCGGCGATTTATACATTTGGTATTCGGTGATTTATAGGTATTTGTATCCGGCGATTTATACGTATTTATATCCGGCGATTTATATGTGTTTTAAATCAGGCAATTTATACGTGTTGGTATACGGCGATTCATACGTGACCAATTCGGTGATTTATATGTGTTGGTTAGATAGCGATTTAAACGTTATTCCTAAATTGGCAATTTATACGTGTATGCATTTAGACGTGATTTTATGTTTTCCTAACGGCGAATTTATAGTATTGATTAAATCCGGCGATTTATACCAATTTCTTAAGGCGATTTATACCATTTTTCTTTAAGGTGATTTATACATTACACTTGGGTGATTTAGTTTTGAACTTTGAAATACCATGTTATCTTATACATATTATATCTAAAATTATAATTTTGTATATAAAAAATCCAATCCGATTAATCCCCGATTAATCCTCGCATAACCGATTAATGGCTAGGCGCTACCCGACCGCTCTGGGAGCACCTAGGGATTTTTGCAACCTTGGATTAGATAGTTCATTTATTCTACAATTGGTATCAAGAGCCATAGGGTGGTTTAGTTAGGTTTTGTGTGCGTTTTTTATTTGTTTAGGCGTGCGTTTGGTTCGAACTTATACAAAAGGTTTTCACCTTTTGTGGGTTTTAAACCATAAAGCTCTAAAGTTTCTTCATTGTTTATCTTAGTATAGGTTAGTTGTGCAAGAAAATCTTTGGAAAAACACAAAAAAAGTTCATCTTTTTGGTGTATTTTGGTTCGAAAAAGGTTTTGGTACAAGAATCTTGATTTCAAATTTTTTGTGTTAAAAACCATTAAGTTTGTGTTTTTAAAGTTCTCCTAGTCTTAGAATAGCAAGAAGTATAAGAAAAATCAAGTAAAAACGTCAAAAATTATGTCTTTATGTGATTTGAAAAAGTGGTGTTTTCATTTTGAATACGGCGATTTATATAGTCTGGTACGGCGATTTATACATTTTGGAATTCGGCGATTTATACGTTTGGTATTCGGTGATTTATAGGTATTTGTATCTGGCGATTTATACGTATTTATATCTGGCGATTTATATGTGTTTTAAATCAGGCGATTTATACGTGTTGGTATACGATGATTCATACGTGACTAATTCGGTGATTTATACGTGTTGGTTAGATGGCGATTTAAATGTTATTCCTAAATCGGCGATTTATACGTGTTGCTTAGACGGTGATTTATATGTATTCCCTAAACCAGCGATTTATACGTATTGATTAAATCTGACGATTTATACCAATTTCTTAAGGCGATTTATACCATTTTTCTTTAAGGTGATTTATACATTACACTTGGGTGATTTATACACTTACATTGGGAGAGTTATACCATATTGCCTAGGAGATTTATACGGTTTTTTTGCGATTTGTAAAATCCCGTGAAGTATTCAATTATTTTCTCAATTTTATCAAGAATTGTAAAATCTCGTGTAATCTTAAGTTTCATTCACTTAAAACAAACAACAATTCAACACACCAACCTCCAATCATTGAACGATCAAAAAGTTATATATTCTCATTCAATCAATCAATTCAAAATGAAAACATTAGCAGAGTTTATGATCATTGCTGGTGCCAACAACCGTCCTCCTATGTTGGAAAAATCCTTGTATGACTCGTAGAAGAGTCGTATGGAATTATACATAGAGAATCGAGAGAACGAGAGAATGATACTTAACTTAGTTCAAAATGGTCCACTTGTTTGGCCTACTGTTGTTGAAGAGGATGACACTACTAGAACGAAGAGGTATGAAGAACTTTATGTTGTAGAGAAACTCCAAGCTGACTGTGATCTTAAAGCTATAAACATTGTTCTTCAAGGTCTTCTACCGGATGTGTATGCCATCGTGAATCATCATAAATTTTCCAAAGATATATGGGTAGAGTTAAGCTTCTTATGCAAGGCACAAAATTGTCATTTCAAGAAAAGGAATATAATTGTATGACGAGTTTGATAAGTTTTCATTTATGAAGGGTGAAACACTATATCAGTACTACTGGAGATTTGCTTAACTTATTAATAACATGAATGTTAACAATACGTCAATGAGACCAATGCAAGTGAATACAATGTTTCTGAATAGTCTACCACCAAAATGGAGCAAGTTTGTGATGGACGTGAAGTTGGCTAGAGATTTGCATACTACAAACTATGATAAATTGTACTCATATCTTTAACAACATGAGGCACATGCAAATGGAACTCGCTTGATGCGTGAAAGATACCAAGATCCTCTTGCATTTGTTGCTAACTACAATCAATCACCGTCTCAACTTAACAACTATCACTCTCAATATAATTCCACACAGTTTTCTCAACAAACAAATACCATGACACCACAAGTTCACTCTCCTTCATCATACTGACTAATGTATCCACCACCTCATCTATCATAACCACAAATCATTCATTCATCTATTCCATCATCACAATAATATCAGTCTTATCAAACCTTATATGTTCCACCAATTGCTTATAACTCATCTCAATCTTCAACACAACCATTGACTGAGTTCCCTCAAATTGACTCAGGTCTTGCTATTCCTATGTTTAATCAAAGAGATGATCCAATTGCCTGTCTCAATAAGGCAATGTCTTTTCTCATAGCTGTAGCTTCTTTAAGGTTTCCTTTAACTAACAATCAACTTAGAACTTCCTTAAATCCAAGAAACCAGGCCAACATTCAAGACGGCAGGGTTACTGTGCAACAATTTCAAGGAAGACAATGACAAAGTTATGTTGGTACTGGATATAAGGGTAATGTTACTAGTTCTGGGGGAAATAATGCAGGAGGGATGACAAGGGTGGTTAAATGTTATAATTGTCAAGGTGAAGGTAACATGGCTAGGCAATGCACACATCCAAAGAGGCTTAGGAACGCTGCATGGTTTAAGAAAAAGGAAATGTTGGCTAAAGCACTAGAATCCAGTCAAATTTTGAATGAAGAGAAGCTAGCATTTCTTGCAGATCCAGGCATTCTAGACGGTCAAGCTGCTCAAACAACCATTCCAAACAATGATGCTTTCTAGACTAAGGATATTGATGCTTATGATTCTGACTGTGATGATGTCTCTAATGCAAAGGCGGTTCTGATGGCTAATCTTTCCAACTATGGTTCAGACATTATCTCATAGGTACCTCATTTTGAACAGTATCATATAGATATGGATAGGTGATGAGGTGTCATTTTATACACTTTTTCGGGGTCGTTTAACCCAAAAAATCATGCATTTATGCCCAAAATAGGTACTTAATCGTTCCTTTTCAGGTATTTCGCATTTGTAACACATTTGGAATAATTAAACGTGACTTGGGCTCATTTGGAGAAGAAACAAACAAGACTACAGACCTACACCAACATCACTCAAGATAATGTCATCAGCAGCTAGAGACGGCGTCACCAGTATAACGTGATGCCGTCACAACGAAGACAAAGATGGCGTCACTGGATCTCACGACAGTGTCATAGTACACGACCCAGCCCATTATCTAGAATATTCTCTATCATTACGGCGTCACGACTAAAATGCAATGACGTCACAACAATTTTCCTATATATACAAACCCGTATTTAGGGTTTTGGGTGTGTAACTTTAGAATAAAAAGAGGGTACGAACCCTAGTTCGTTTAGCCGCTGTTAGGGACGATTTTATCAAGTAAGGTTTATTTAATCATTCAATATGTCTATGTGTTGTTTGATTCATCTATGTTCTTGCTTTATCTATAACATGCTTGGCTAAACCTCATATTGTGTTTATTTATGATTGTATGAAACCTAGAATGTAGATCTTAGTGGTGTTGCTTCTTGTGATGGATGTGCATGGTAGGTCTTAGAAAACCAGCTTTTTTCTGTATCGCTATAGATATGTCTAGGGAAACGTGATTGTGTAGAAAGGATACCATCAGGTAACAGTCTTCATACTACCTTACTTGTACGTTGCTCTAGCGGAATACTAAGTAGACGGCGGGTTCGTGTAATTCGTTCATGACTTAGGAAATAATTACACAGATCATCACAAGTTTGACAAGGCAACAACACTAGGAGAAGCAATCTAGGAAGTAATACATGATTAAATAAACATAGTCTTTTATCTTAATGTTATCACCAGTAGTTTAGAATATCATTTAGTTTAAATAGCTAAAACCAACCAATCTCTCCAATTACATGATTTATTTGCTTTCCATAAAATACAAAAATACAAAAATAATCTTCTCTCAACCCTTAGAATTATGACCATGTCAATCCTGTCACAAGACGAACCATTGACCAATCGGCCAGTGGTAAGCTTTGTGACCACAACGCTAAAGAATCCTAGGAATTATTAGAGGACCTCGCCCTCTATGACAACAAAAGTTGGAACGACCCAAGGGATTTCGCTAAGCCGGTCAAGGCAATCACTTTTCCTCAAGCTAGATGTCCCGAGTACATCCGACCGCCGTATAATCGAGTTCAAAAATCAAGTAAACAAAATCACTACCCCATGTGAGATCTGCAGTGGTCCTCACGACACTCAGTATTGCATGGAAAACCCAAGCCTTTGTCGAATACACATCCTTGCGTACTGATGAAGCGGGAGGTATGTGGTATACCTTCAAGCAAGCGCAAAACAATCTTGGTCACACCTATAATCCGTCATGGAAAAGTCACTCGAACATTAGGTGGAAACAACCCTAAAATTTCCAAAATAATTTTTTAAACCTACCTAACTGGTTCCAACCCAATGGGTCGATCCCGAACCGTTCCTTCAACAACCGTCCTCAAAATTTTAATAATCAAACAAATATAGAAGGACTGGTTTCCGAATTCATGGCATCTCAAGACGCTGGACTATCAATGTTTGAAGCCGGTTTCAAACAATAGTAAAGTGAGATGACCAACA
>BQNB010062423.1:0-33395 GCA_026074375.1 Tanacetum coccineum | reverse complement strand
TGGAACGCGTCCGATGATGTTTTTCTATTTTTACGCAGTTTAGTTCCCCGGTAAACTGTCAGATTTAAACGTAACGTATAAATTTAAAGTAGATGACCGGAGTGGGTCGGAATACTAACCGGAAATTTACGGGGTGTGACATTTACAGTCCAAGAGTAGTGTTTGGCAGAAGCACTATCTTGCTGTAGTTTGTGTACTATGGCTTGTAATTCATTTTCTTTAGTCCACCCTTCCTTGATTCTTTCATATAGCTCACTAGAAACTGTGCTACAAGTCAACTGCAATAATTCACTAGTGTTTGGAATTCTTGATAAAGCATCAGCTGGTATATTTTCATTATCCCTTTTTTATACAATCTCATAGTCATAGCCCATTAACTTTGGAAGCCATTTCCTCTGAGTTAGAGTAGTAAACCTCTTATCCATCAAATACTTAAGACAGAAGTGATCAGTCTTAATGATAAAGTGTCTATCCAACAAGTATCCTCTTCATAACTCTAGTGCTTAAAGTACTGGTAAAAACTCTTTTTTATAGTTGGACAAACTGTGATGTTTTGGTGCTAAATCTTTGCTCATATAAGCAATGGGATGACCCCCTTGTTGGAGAACAGCTCCAACGCCAATACCAGATGCATCTGTTTCTACAATGAAGGGCTCATTAAAGTTTGGCAACTTAAGAACTAGTGCTTGGGACATGGCCAATTTTAGTGCTTCAAAGGCTTGTTGAGTTGCTCTACTCCATTTAAAGGCATTCTTTTTAAGTAAGGCAGTGAGTGGGTGACTGATGATAGCATATCCTTTGATAAATCTTCTATAGTACCCAGTTAGACTCAAGAACCCCCTTAATTGCTTTAAATTTTGTGGTTGTGGCCACTCCTTCATATCAGTAACTTTAGATGGGTCTGTAGCCACTCCTTTGTGAATGATAATATGCCCCAAATATTCAACCTTATTGACCTCAAAAAGTATACTTACATTTTTTAGCAAACAACTTATGCTTTCTCATTGTCTGCAAAATAATTCTCAAATGCTCCACATGTATCTCCTCGGTAGGGCTATATATCAGGATATCATCAAAGAAAACTAGGGTGAACTTCCTCAGAAAGGGTCTAAACACTTCATTCATGAGAGATTGAAATGTAGAAGGTACATAGTGAGACAAAAGGGCATTACCAGGAATTCATAATGCCCTTCATGAGTTTTAAAATCTGTTTTATCAATGTCATCCTCCCACATCCTTATCTGATGGTACCCTGATCTAAGGTCTAATTTTAAGAGAATAACAGTCTCATGTAACTCATCAATCAATTCTTCAATCAAGGGTATAGGGAACTTATCTTTGATTATGTTCTTTTTCAGCTGCATGTAATCAATGCACATCCTCTATGTAACATCCTTCTTTTTCACCTTGACAATTGGGGAAGAGAATGAGCTCTAAATGTGCCCTATTACCCCTACTACTAACAATTTCTTCACCATAACCTCTAAAGCATCTTTCTGAATAGGTGGATGCATATAAGGTCTGATGTTAACTAGTTGTGTGTCCTCTTTCAATGGAATTCTATGGTCATGGCTGTTGTTTGGTGGTAAGCTAGTAGGGACTACAAAAACATCTTCAAATTCTTGTAGTAGTGGAGTTAAACTAGACAAGTTTAAGTTGTTTTCATGCTGTGTTTCCCCCTTAAGATGTAACAAAGTTGTTGGATACATACATACAGACATAACATAACATTGCAAAAAGTAGATTCCAACATTTTGCCACTTTATTTCCCTTCCATCCACTAAACAGTTTCTTTTTTAGTTCCTCTAAGTGTCATGACCTTGTTATTGTATTTAAAACTCATTCTTAGATCTTGGAAATTGCAGTTAATGTCTCCCAAAAGTGGAAAGCCATTGCATTCTCAAAATCATCTCACAACCACCCAATGGTAGTAGCATGACTGATGTAGTGAACTTATCTCCTTGTAAACTCCATGTGAAATTGCTACACATAGTGTTACTAGTGAGACTCTTACTTCCTGCTATGGCTACTTGTAAAGGGCAAGTTTTCTTAATGTGACAGCCTATGTTTTTAGCAGTAGTCACATCTAAGAAATTATGTGTACTACATGTATCAATCAAAATGTGTAGTTCATGTTTCCCTACCGAACCTATGATTCTTATTGTCCTGTAATTAGTGACCCTAGTTATAGCATTCAAAGAGATTTGCGGACTCATTTCTATAGTTACCTCTAGGCCTGGTTCCTATGGAATAGACTCATCCAAACATTCCTCTTGTACTTCTTTCCCTGTCTCCTCAGTACTGCTATCTACTATCACCTCTAAACAATACACTTGACCACTACACTTGTGTCCAGGGGCATACTTTTGATCACAATGAAAACACAAACCCTTTGCTCTTTTATCTTCCAATTCTTTCTGAGTTAATTGCTTCCTAAATGGGCTATTTTTAGAAGTAGAAGCTTTATTCCTCCAATTTGCATTAGGAGCTGGTGGTGCCAAAGGCTTTGGTCCAGTGATAGCATTAGTGTTTAAGAATCTTGGAGTGGGTATCAAAGGCATCTATTGCTTCTGTTTCATCACACCTAGTCTAGCTTCTTCCAACTTGCACAAACCATACAATTTTGCTAGAGTTCTAGATTTAAACAACCTTACAGCCAATTCGATTTCATGTTGCAATCCAGCCATAAAGAAGCTCATAGTTTGTTCTATAGGCAAATCAATTCTACATAACAGTTTATCAAAAGCATCTATGTAATCTTGCACAAATCCAGTTTGCCTTAGTTTCTTAATTTCACCTGATGAGTCATCATAAGCAATACCAAATCTTTGCAAAATAGCATCTCTATGCAATGGCCAAGCCACCTGATCTCCCATAAATCCAACAAATTGCCTATGCCACATTAATGCTAGATCATAAAGATGGATGTATATGAGATTTACCTTGTTTTCATCAGGCACATTGTCCACTTTGAACAACTACTCACACCTGAACAATCGTCCCCTCACATCCTTACCTCAAAATCTTAGAAACTCAATCTTGGTTACTCTATGATATTGCATACCCCTTTGAGCTTCATCTTGTGGCCTAACTACCATACCACTACCACTAGCAGTTGCAGCTACTAGCAGTTGCAGCTACAGCAGCAGCTCTTATCTTAGCCATCAATTTTTCCATTTCTTCCCTCATCAATGTTGCAATTGATTCCTTCAAAGATTCTCTACTTTCATCATCAGGAAGAGCAGTAGATCTTGTTTGTGGATCCATTGTAACTGACTTGTAACAACTTTTCAAGAATTGAACAAAAACGAACACAATCACAACTAACTTTCAAGATTTCAACTAACTAATAAGAAAAGTGGATCAAACTACTTGACAGACTCTAGAACTAGTATTTGTGAAATGGAAATGGAAAAGAAATTATTATAAACGTATTTGAGATTGGGAACGAAAATGTGAATTTATGAAATGATTATAGAGAATGAAGGTTGTTATAGGAATTGAGTAATTGAATCTTGTTGCCAAGACCATTGCTCTAATACCAAATGATATGATCAAACTAGTTCTTCCAGAAATCAGTTAAGAAATGAGGAAGAACATTCAACTAAACATTCAAAGAAGAAGAAAATAAACTTCGAACTTAGTGAATAGGGATTTGTTATAGAAAAGATGTATTGTTACAAAGAAAGGGAGATTACAATTCAGTAGCTACCTTATAAATGAGAACTAATCACTATTTATAGAAATGAAATCAAATGATAAAGGCAGGAAAATCTGTTATGTGGGATCTTTGACTTTCAGTTATTGACTTTTGTTGACTTGACTTAAGAACCATAACAGTCATGTTTTGGACCTCTTTGCATCTGCACTAGACTAGATAGAACAACTGTTAACTTGGGGCTATTTGGCATAAATTGATGCTTGTTGGTACTTGATGGTTGATCAACTTGATATTTATCGTTACATAATCACAAAATTATCATATATTATCTAACCAATCAGTCGTATATAACTTTCAGTGGCACACTTGCGATGAAATATATAAAGGATATCAAAATTCAAGGGATCATTGGACCTTGCACATCTCTAGAAAAGGTAATATACTATCAGAATCAGATTTCGCCATTTAAATCAAATATGATTTAAGTTTTACTATAATATGTTAGTTTTCGGGTAGTAATATTATCTCGTGAAATTGCTGGTCTTACAGAAGGCACCTTCTGTTGCAAGCAAGATAATTAGGAAGGCGAACACCATGACTTAGAAGTTGTGTGGACTTCACAAAGAAACTTTGGCACAGTTCTGGTCAAGTTATTATATGACAGATCCATGCAGAATGAACCACTGTGGCTGGAACTTAAAGGGTTAGAAAAGTACGGGTCAACATGGTAATTAGCTGCCTGTTATGAGCATATGAAGCATACATTTTGGACAACTTTCCATATTTTTTTATAGAGTTTTAGATTGTTTTAGAGCATGAATGTTTTGGAGCATACTTATTTTGGTACATTTAAGAAATGCATATTCTTTTTTTGTATTTTGAGCAATGTTTTAGCTGTTTTGATTATTTTTACAACTTAAAAGAACAAGATAAAAATGAATTTTTGTATTATGGCATTGATTTTTGCTAGAAATTTGTACCTTTGCTGACTAAAATGTTTTGTCGTTATAGTGATGTTATAGAAACCCTGTATGGATTTTAGTGACTAAAAGATTTAGTCACTAAATCTTTTGAACTTTTGCTCACTATACCCTTTAGTAATTATATACTTTTTTTAGTGGGAGTTGATAAATTAGCTTTTAGTGACTCTTTTTCTATCTTTTCCTTATCCACATTACTTCACAACACATATTACACATTATCTTGTATTCTTCCTCTGTAGAGGACTTAGAAACCAGTCTCCTTTTTACTTTTTCAAGAAACAAGACATATTATACCCAGTTATAGATCTTCTTGTAATTTTACACTTTGCCCAATTAGAATCCACAAACATTATAAGATCAGTATTATTACTTTCATTAAAAGTAATACCCAAACCAAGTTCTTTTTTTTAAGTATCTAAGAAAGAACCCTGAATACAAGCCTCAAATGAGACTTCATATGACTCTGCATGACATGACATAAGCAGTGCACTGCATAAGATATATCAGCCTTGTCATAGTTATATAAATCAATTTCCTAACTAACTTTTGATAGTGTGTTAGACCATTTAAAGCTTCATTGTCAACAAACTTAAAAATAACCTTTTTATTATCAGGTGTGGATTCAATGTGAGTATTGCATGGTTTGCAAGCCAACATCCCAAACTCAGAAAGCAACTCAGTGAAGTACTTCCTTTGAGTCAAACAAATACCATTTGGAACATCTAAAACCTGAATCCCTGAAAAATATTTTAGTTTACCCAATTCTTTTATCAAAAAATTTGAACCCATAAGTTGTTTAAACTTGTTGATTTCATCCAGATTATTCCCAGTGACAATTATATCATCAACATAAACAACCAGAACCAAAACAATACTCTTATCATTCTTAATGAAAAATGAAAAATCATTCACACTTTGCACAAAACCATTATCAATTAGAACAAATACCAATTTTTTATTCTATTTTCTTGGTGTCTGTTTTAAACTATATAAAGATTTTACTAGTTTACAAACTCTTTTATCATTTTTATCTGAATACTCTTAAGGTAAATTCATATAAGCATCCTCTTCTCGATCACCATATAGAAAAATCAATGTCTAATTGAAACAAAGACCACTTATTGTTAAGTGTTATACTTAAGACACATCAAAGAGTAACAATTTTCACAACTGGAAAAAATGTCCTCTCATAATCAATACCTTCTCTCTAGTTGAAACGCTCCTTTTCTGACTTGACTAAAAATACTAAAAACTAAAACTTTTCGCGAAAACGACATGACCAAAAACTGAACTCCCTTTACTCTTTTATAAACTGACAACAATCTATTACAAACTAGCCGTTGTCACTATTTTTACACGAAACTAGACTCAATTACCTTTAAAACGACTGGTGGCACAACCTCTAACGAGCCACGGTTCATTTTATACAAAATAGACAAAACGAAAAAAATCTAAAAAAAGTACCATACGGTTGTATGGTCTTGTCAGAAGCATGTATGCTAAAATAGCATACGACCATATGGTCCCTTTAAAACCTCCTGCCCAATTTCGATAGAGACCATACGGTTGTATGGGAAATACCATACGGCCATATCGTCTGACGTGGTCTTTAAGCTAATTTTCTGCACTTGTATAAGTTTCGAAAAACGACTTCTATAACTCGAAACGACACCAAAACTTCCAGAAATCATTAACATAACATATTCATCATTTCCATGAACATACATGGTCTCAACAATCCGCAAAAGTATACTTTATGGGGTTTTCCAAACACCCTGTAGAACCATAGAGGGGTGAATACAGTCTACTTGATTTCTTTGAAGTTTATAAAACTTCAAGTCTCAAAGGAACCGAGTGGTGTAGCGATCTACTTAGCTATAAGAACAATAAGTAGATAAAGAGATAAAAAGAGAGAGACACCATGATTTATACTGGTTCGGGATGGGGGGTTTATACCATTCGTACGTGCAGTTGCGAATCCACGACATCGATACTATTCTAGTATAATCCTTGTGGTGAACTATAAACCGTATTACAACTTCGCTCCACCGATATGCACTAAGATTGACGCTCACTAAGAAGAGCTACTCTCTACGGTATTCTGCCTTCGGAATCCACCCCTAAGAACCCGTGATTTGGCTTTTCTTCTAAGATCACTAAGATCGACTAGGACCACTAAGAACTTTTCCTTGGAAGCTTACCAAAACCCCAACTAGATCCCCAATGATCTAGGCTTGATCACTAAGATACAAGACTTCCCTTACAACCAAATTGAATGAATATTTAATTTTTTAAATCAAGTCCTAACCTAACCTAGAGAATCGATTTTAAAAGAAAATGAATTAGAAAGAAGACCCTCGACTAATAACATACAAGTGTGGATTAGGTACTTGTGTGTCTCTCTTACAGAGATGTGTTCTTCAATAGAATTATAGATGAGAAGATTAAGAACACAAGAGGTGTTAGACTTAGAGGATGGGAGAAGAGAAAAGAGAGGAAAGAAAGACAGGCACGATGTTAGGAATACAAGAGCCAAGGAGGGGTATTTATAGGCCAAAAACCCAAAATGGGAAAATGCATTTCGACAGTGAAAGCCCGAGTCCATTTTTTAGGGTTTTGGCGTTTTAAATACCGGTTCTTGCTAAACCCCCAATTGTACTTTAAGCTTTGACCTTTCCATTATTCTTACACTCAAGGTCAACCAACTCAAATAGTTATTTGATAAAAACGTTTGTGAAGTATTTAAAAGAAGATTTGGAGATGTTTGTCCAACTTTAAGGAGATTAAAAATAACCATTGGACAAAGGACATGTTTGGGTATTCCTCACATGTATTTGGTTTAGTTGGAAACTAACCATAGTTAGGTGGATGAGTTGCCATAGTTAGGATAGAAAGAATATGCCAAGTGAATATTCATTTACTTGGAGATGAATTGTGGGTGTTATGAGGGATAATTTGAATTTCAAATTCAAATATCACATGTGGGATAAAGATATGAAGGATGTGAGTTGGCATTGAGTTGTCATGATGAGATGTTTAGGAGCCTTAGGATTTCAAATCAAATTTGAAATTTAAATCTAAGGATAAGGATAGGGATAAGGATGAGTTGGATATAATGTAATGGTTTAGAGCCTAAGATCAAACTCAAATTTGAATCTTTGAGAATGGTGAGTTGGCAAAGTGTGTGAGCGAAGTTTGGTGAAGTGTGTGAGGATTTGAATTTCAAATATAGAAGTGTGTGAGTGTGTGTATAGAAGAAGAATATGAGAGAAGCTTTGGGTGTATGTTGGTAGTTGAATTTCAAATGGATATGTTGGGATAAAGAAGAGAATATGTCATTTTTAACAATTTACCAACATAACCTAAATCGAATACTTGAGTTTATTAGCTTATTAACACATGCTAATCCAAACACTTACTAGGAGCTTATTCATTCATGATATATATAAACCATAAGCTCTTTATATAACATAATTGTGTCACACGAGGTGGGTTACCCGCGCTTTGTTGCGGGACACGAGGGACAAACGCTGCAATGGGCCGATTATCCAAGGGCTATTTTTGTAAATTGCTAAAAAAATTAAGTTAATGGTCGTTACTTACGTTCGTTAAGTAACGACCGACCCCAAGGACTATTGTCGTAAATGCTTAAAAAAATTAAACCAACGGTCGTTACTTAACAGCCGTTAGTGGAGGAAGGGGGTATTTTGTAATTATTTTTAAAATGAGGGTAGTTTTCATAATTTGATACATAGTGTGAGTGACTATTTCGTAAATACCCGAGGGGCTATTTCGTAAATACCGGCGGGTTGCGGGCGGGTTTTCGGGTCGGGCGGGCGGATTTTCGGGTCGGACGGGCGGGTTCTGGGTCGGGCAAACGGGGCGGGTTGTGTGAGGTGGCTTTCGGGTCGGTTGGATGGATACCGGGTCGTGTCATCCCGGCGGGTTTGCGGGCGGTTTTCTGCTAAATGTATAGATTTATAATTATCATTATGATTATGATTATAATTATAATTATAATTACTCTATATTACATTTCTCAAATGTTTGACTGAGGTTTGACCTACAGTGCAACACATTGGGCCAAAAAAATTAGCCCATCATTTGGCCCAACTTCTGACCCAAACTAAAAAAAAAAGTTATAACATGCTACAGTACCAATCAAAGTGGGCCAAAAATTAACTCACAATCTGGCTCAACATCTGACCCAAAGTAAAAAAAAAAATTAAACATGAGACCCAACACATAAGCTCATATAAAAAAACGATTAAACGTGAGACAAAAAAAAAAATCGGAAAAAAAAGAAAAAAAAAATTAACGGCTCAAAACAACGCGCGGGACATAAACTCATATAAGGGAAAAACAAACTATTAAACATGAATGCTACAGTACCAATCAAAGTGGGCCAAAAATTAACCCACAATCTGGCCCAACATCTGACCAAAAGTAAAAAAAAAATTAAACATGAGACCCAACACATAAGCTCATATAAAAAAACTATTAAACGAGAGACAAAAAAAATCAGAAAAAAAAGAAAAAAAAAACAGCTAAAAAAAAAATTTAACGGCCCGAAACAACGCGCGGGACATAAGCTCATATAAGGGAAAAACAAACTATTAAACATGATACCGAAAAAATAAACCCGCACAAAATTAAAAAAACAATTAATGGTCCGCAACAACGTGTGAAAAAATAACGACCCGCAGCAACGCGCGGTAATCCTGCTTGTTTATAATATAATTATAATTTTACTTAGAAAATTGTATAACTTTTGTCCATAAAATAATAGCCAAATCTTTGGTGTTGAATCCTGAATGTGTGATTCTTCATGTCTCCCCCAATTGCTTGGCTCTTGTTTCCTCCGTCTTACATTAACATTATTAAATTCAATCATCAATATAATAATTTTCATTTGTATACCAATTGCTATAAAGAAATATATTTTGTAAACCCTTTTGCCAAAGAGGTTCTGGGAATCATTCAAAATCTAATTTTTTTAGGTTTTACAAAAAAAAAGTCTTCATCTTTAATGAGGTAAACATTTCTCTTTAATATCCACATTTAGTTATCAAATTTATGTTTGATCCAATGCTTAATGTAATCTGATCATTTCACCAGGGATGTATCAATGAATGTTGTTTGTTGGTGCCATTGATCTTTTTATACCAATGCAATAAGGTGCATGATTATATGCATGTGATCACATTGGACACTAGGTGATCATAGATTACATTATGTTATAGGCAATATATGTGAGAACATTTGTATTAGGAATGGGTAGGGTAGAGGTAAATGACTATGTGAGCGAATTATCGGATTTGGAGGCTGGATCATCCACACGATCCGCTTCTCCAACGCGACCGTTTAGGACACGTTATCCTGGTTTAGTTAGACTAAAAGCATACATCTTCGATGGGTTTGGTGAGTATTGTGATAAAGAATGGGATATAGTAGAGGGTAATGGGAAAAAGTTTTGTTGGTATCATGTCGAGCTTCCGAAAGGAAACCAAAAACTTTCTCAATCCGCTCAATACTTAATCGACGTCCTTTGCCCACCGTTGAAGCTGCAAGACATTTTGTCGTTAGTTAGTAATGGACCTTATTGTGCTCATGTTGATGGGGCACTTGTATTTAGGGTTAACTCGCCTGGTCCAGCCTCTAGCAAGTTTACGTTTAGATTGGCTGCTAGGATTACTGAGAATTCGGTTATTACTGTTTCATTAGGCCGGGTGCCTAGATTGGGTTTCTCGCCAGTGGGCCAGTCTCTTCTTAGTGAGATTCCAAGAGTTGAGAGCCCCAATTCTAAAGTTGGTAGAGACGAGACAGTGGATAGGGGTGGCATTTTGATCAAGGAACATGTTCTTGATTTCTTGTTGACGATGAATCACTCTGAGGAGGCTGACAATCCCGTGCCTAGATCTGTCTCAAATCTTGTTGTTCATATAATTGACACGCATGTGGATCATCTTGAGGATGTTGTTACTAAACTTGAGATTGAGCTCAATTCTGTAGAAGCTGATTTAGATAAAGGTAACTTTTTTTTTTCAAACTCAAATCACATGTTTTAAATGGTCAAATCTTGAATCTGGAAATCTCTAACTTTTCAGGTGGTTTTTCTTTAAAGAGACAATTGCTAGATGATAGAAGATTCCCAAAAATGCATCTAGACTTGCAACGCCTTCTGCAGGTAGTTATTTTTTCCTTCTTTAACTCCTGTCCGGTGAGCATTCCCATATTTGCCTTCTGAATGTCCCATAGTTGTCTTTTAAAAGTTAATGACAACTTTTAATCGTTCTTCATATAGAGAATATGACTACATGCATTTAGCTTCTGAATTTTAACCTGGTTAAAACCGTTTAGCCAAAGATATTTGCACAAATCTTAACATTTATAAATCTTTGAAGGTGCCAGGTCTGATTCTAAACGAAATGAATGCAGGTGATTGCACATGGGGAACAAGTGTTTCCGAGAGTGAAAGAAAAGTGTTCCACAAAAGATTGGTTTGCCAATGAAGACGTCAATTCACTTGAAGAACTGATTGGGCGACTCAGAAGACTAAAGGACAATGTTGGCTTCATAAGTAATCGTGTTACAGCTATCCAGGCCGGTCTTGACAGCTGGCAGGCTGAACAAATCAATCGGAAACTATATTGTCTCTCGTTCCTCTCGATCATATTCCTTCCTCTATCTATTATCACAGGATGTAAGATTCTTCGCTCAAACTCACCTATCAGATCAACATTTAGTTACAAATTAGTATGTCTTTCACAGTTTGACTCTCGAGGTCAAACAAACAAATTTTGAACCTCACAAATGACAAGCTTGATTATATTTCAAGAAAAGTCTGCGATGCTATGAAACTAATTGACTAATTCTGTAATCGATACATCCTGGTGTATATTTTTCCACTAAATGTGTAATAATTCTTCGTTTGAAATGCAATGGGTTGGACCTCAGAAGCCACATTGAGTTGTCTAGGTCGAAAGTACCTACCAAATTGCCAAAATGGCCCAAAACTTAGGTTCCCTTTTACTTGCAGTGTGGGACTAGCGCATATGTTGTGACTTATAACCTTCAATAAAGATTATGATTGCATATTTATAATTGACTTTGAAATCTTGATGACAGTATTTGGGATGAATGTGGGAGGCGTCCCTTGGACTCAGCAAAGAGATCCGACGCTAAAAAATGGGTTTAGAAATGTTATGTTACTTTGTGTGGCGACATTAGTGTTTGTGCTCTTATGCTTCCTATTTCCATTTCTGTATACCCGATTAACAACCTGGAGAAGACAAAGGGCCTTAAAAAGAAATTGGTCTCTAAACCGAAGATCATTCCTCAAAAGAACCATTGGAGGCGGAGAAAGAGGAGGTTACCTGCGTCTTTGAGGCCAATCAATCATAGTTTCAACCTGTAAAATTTATTATCGTTGCAGTGAATTTTTTTTTGTCAACGATCCACGGTCTGTATTGTGACTTGTAAGTGAATTTTGTTCAACAGTTTCCTTCTTTAATCATAGATTTTTTTTTTCATTTTCCTTCTTTTCTATTTATAACTTGAAGTCATATGTACTGATTGAATTCTTAAGACCACATTCTTCATAGGTTTTTTATGCAAGCTTGTATATGGATAATACAGATGCTTTCTTTGAATCGGTTTCCTACTATAGGTTCAACCTCGATGCTTATGGGATCGACATCCACTCTACTAGATGCACGTCTGATTTGTGATGCGGATATTGAAACTTCACAACATCTTTTCGTTGATTGCATTTGGGGTTTGGTTGCGGCTTAGTGGGATTCTAGCGTTCATCCGAATTTGTTGGTCTCTCTAATCAGTTGGGTAGATATCCAACTTGAATATGACAAAAGTTTGCTTCAACGTAGTTGTACACAAGGCTTGGATCCTATGACGATTTAGGAATCGGGTTTGCTTTGACATAATCCTCCAAAGAAAGATACCGTTATGGACGACATCAAGTTTTTTCAAACTCTTGGATTTCAAATGCTCAGTTAGTTTCTGTAATCACCTTCGCATCTTTCACACCCAAGAAACTTTAACTCCGTCTTTGGCTTGGTTCTGCAACAACAGTTAACGTCGAGTTGATTATCGTACCGTTCTCTTATAAACCATGACAAGAAGCCATAGGATTTCAAAAAGATAAATTTGAGTCCCCAATCCCCATCTGTACTCAACTTGCCCAGATGGCCCAGTTCGACATTAACTACAACTTTAAATTCTTTAAGCAACTAGCACTGCTTAAAAGGCCGCACTTTCTTTACCCCAAGACTATATAGATCGTAAGTGCCTAATACGGTTGTGTAAATCACATCACTCACCCGAATGTTATCGTACATTTACCATACATAAGGCTACGCCTCTAATAGTCGTATGGGTAATTTCATGATCAAGATGATCTTTGCAACACATGGACAGATCGTTGGACGAGTAAGAATTTCAGTTACAGCTAGTTAGAACTATTTTAACCTTTCCCTAAGGTGCGTTTCTGCACAACCGCAACAATCACATCAACTTTTCGCAAAAGGCAAGCAACAATGGCTATCGCAAAAGGCTACCACTACGTTTACAGACATGTATTTAGTTTGTTATAAATCCTGAAACTATGACATTGCAAGTGTTACCTATAATATTTTAGTTTTTCTCCGTTTGACCCGGAACTGGTGCCAAGAACCACTTTAAGAAAGTAAACGAAACAGAAACGAGACCTAACTATTTTTAACTTATATTCTGTTATTTGTATATCCTGTTGAATTCATATGAGTACTTAAAGAGTATTTTAGCTGGATCATGTTTAGTGATGTTTTGCCATGGGATTTACCTATTATGACTATTGGTGTTTGACTTTGTTCACTGTCAAATGTCAATGAATTGGTTCATTCTGCCAATAATAGCATACTGCATACACATGTACCTTTGACTTTTGCATTATTGATTAACTTGAAGTTGCTACTTATCATGTATGTGAACCAAATTGACCTGATTTGTTCCTTTTGGAATCTGAAAGCAAGCTAAAGTTGATCTAGAGCAGCTGATTTTCTTAAAATCTAAAGCAACACTTCAGAGGTTATGCTATATATCATATAACCAGGTTGCTACTAATCAACTTAACGTTTCACGCATTTCTTGTTATGACTTATGCGTTGGGTGCTTGACATGCTTTTTTCGCCAAATTTACACATTTCCTACAACCTTTTAGTGACGAATTCCCCAAATCTATATCATGTTCACAGGCTAAGAACAACTCCTATATGAATTTAAACAAAAGTCAGCCTTATTATTATCATAGATTATGAGTTACACATAACATATGTAAATAGGAAAACTCTAGTAGAAATCAGAAATAACAAAAGTTACAAAGTTAAATACACTCTAGCTAGGTTCACATAAAGTCTTTGATATTTCCGGTAATAACGTTACTACCATTCTCTTGGGCAGCAGCCATTGCTTGATACTGTTGTTGAACATTCTGTTGCAATGGCTGTTGCAATTGTTGCGGTTGTTGCTGTTGTGCAACAACCGCAGCTCCTTGAGTAGTAGTAGTATAATAGATCTGTCTCCCTTTCCCATTATCATACGCCACTTGACCATACCCTTGATCTGCGACAGCTGTCGTTGACTGGACCACACGATACCCTTCCGTGTAAGTAGCAACTTGCTGTGGCAAAAACTGTTGTTGTGCAGACACAGTAGTTTGCTGAGTTGAAACCGCTTGGACAGGCGGCATTACGTTGTAAACTTGCTGCTCGTGGTAAACCTCCGTAGACGTGGGCATCCTCTGGACGTAGTATCCTTGACCATGATTCACCGGTCCAGGTGTTGCCATCGGGGCATGATACACACTCCCTGGAGCTTGAACCATATAAACTGGTTGTTGCTGTTGCTGCTGTTGTTGCTGTTGTTGTTGTTGTTGCTGCTGTTGTTGCTGTTGCTGCTGTTGTTGTTGTTGCTGCTGTTGTTGCTGTTGTTGTTGTTGCTGCTGCTGTTGCTGTTGTTGTTGCTGTTGCTGATCCACTGTATATCCGCCAGATATCTGGTATCCAGATACAGGAGCTACTTTTTCATTCGTTTTGGGGACAAGATAATCTCCGGTGTAGCCAAAAGCTGCGAGATTATTACCTTGACACCTTTTCGAGATAGTATTCTAAAGTTTTTAGCCATTAAGTTAATTTCTTCGTCTTCATCACTTTCATCTTGACATGTATTATTATTACTAGTTTGGCCCCTACTAGCAATATTAGCTTTGAAGCTAGAGATTTGACCTTATCTTTGTAGTGTCTTGGACACTACGCAATCTATTTTCAAGAATTATTTCATAGACACTTAAGGTTTTCCGACTAGCTAGTCATGAAGAAGTGTAGCCAATCTTTGCTTCTTCAATCAGTTCGTTCACTTGGTCTCCATTTCAATAGTAGAGCGCGAAAAAACTTCCTTACGTGATTCTTGCTAGAATAGTCAGGATCTAATGATTTGAGACTAATCACAATAGCGTTAAATCATGTGAAGCCGTTATCAATAGTTTATTCATTGGAGATTGAGAACTTCTTGTATATATTCCAAATACAAAACAAAACAATATTCTATAAACAAAACAATATTCTATAAAATTCAAGAAAAACCAAAACAAAAAAACCTAGGTGCATAAAAATAAATCAATTTTTTTGTTAAAATAAAGGTAATGCAAGTGTGTGCAATCAAGATATAATTATAGGCAATGGGGATCAAGATGAAGTGGTTGATGGATGGGTTTATTTAATAGGAAAGATGAAGTGGTTGATTGTTTGGTTTATTTAATAAGGAAGATGAAGTAGTTGGGTTATAAATTAAATATGTATTTATTATTCTGAATTAACATGAAAGGTAGGAGTAAATAATGATGAGGAGAAAATGGTCATATGGGATATCACTTTTATCTTGGACGAGAAAGGACCGGGTTTTGTTTGAGAAAATTACAAATGTGAACACTTTGTAACTATATATTATGTAACCATATATTACAAAACAACCATTTAATCTTATACTACGAAAACTGTCATTTAGCGCGTTGGCTATGAGCGAATGGAGCTTCCGTTAGATACACGACACGTGCCGCATCTTTTGAATGAAGTGATTAGGAAGACTCCATGTGCCGATGGTGAGCGCATGGCCTAGGCGCGCTTCCTATATGTATATGTTTTTAGAGGCGCGTTCCACCTGAACCGCGTGTACGACTTTTTCACATACGCATTTTGATGTAGAAACTAAGACGTGGACCTATACGCACAAACAAAAGTTGGCGCCCTCGCTATGCACACTGTCATGACACGTGCTAATACTTGTGATGTTGCTTCATATATTAAGCTTTTGCTATATAAATAGTTAACAAATAATGTGAGGTGGGTTAAGTGAAACATGGGAAAGATAATTAAGTATGGTAAATATGAATCGGAAATTATTGAGTGGAAACTAAAATGATGATAAATGGTTGAGTGGAAGCTTGGAGTCTTATGCCTGAAATGAAAATGGTGATAAATATGAAACAAAAATGTACTCTTTCCGTCCCAGAATAATTGTCCACTCGACAACAAACAATTTAGAAAAAAACATAATTAATATTATTCTCCATCTCTTACTTTTTGCAGAGTGACAGTTTTACTTTTAACTAATTAATTAATGTTCCTTTAAAGTTTATAATATTAATTTCAACTAAGATTAATATGGTAAATTTGATTAAACTTCTTGATTTATTTTTAACAGTGGGCAACTAAATAGGAACATCCCAAAAATAAAACATAGACTATTAATTTGGAATGGATAAAGTAGTTAGGTTGTTGTGTATCATAAATGTTGAGTTGGTGTGTATCATAAATGATAGTAAATAGTTGAGTTGTTGAATAATAAAAAATGACGAGGCTTTCATACCCGTGCGTTGCACCAGGCTTATTTTTGTGTTAAATCTTTTTGTTAATTATGTGACACATAGTATAATTTCATAAGTTGGTTGTCGTGTTTTGAAGAAGATTTGTATTGGCATGTAGTTTGGGTTTGTAGTAAATGTATTTGTTAAGTATGCGATGCGTCGTCTAAGTAAATGCGTTTTGTAGTTGTCATGATATCATGTGTAAGTAGTTTGAGGGTTGGCTAATGTGGTTTAGGGTGGAAGTTTGTTTCATCGATTTGGAAAAATTTTGCAAGTATGTTAAGGCTTATTGAGCTTGTCCACCATCCATTTAGCCAAATCGATGCTACTGCGCTTGAACTAAATTCAACAATTTGTGGTAAATTAAAATGAAGTATAGGGTGGTTTATGTTTAAAAGTTAAGTGTTAAAGTGGGGGGGGGGGTGGGGGGTGGGGGGGGGGGGGGGGGGGGGTGTGGGGTGGGGGGGGGGTGGGGGGGGGGGGGGGGGGGGGGGGGGGGGGGGGGGTGGGGGGGGGGGGGTGGGGGGGGGGGGGGGGGTGGGGTGGGGGTGGGGGGGGGGGGGGGTGGGGGGGGGGTGGGGGGGGTGGGGTGGGGGGGGGGGTGGGGTGGGGAGGGTGGGGGGGGGGGGGGGGGGGGGGGGGGGGGGGGGGGGGGGGGGGGGCGGGGGGGGGGGGGGGGGGGGTGTGAGAGGGGGGGGGGGGGGGGTGGGGGGGGGGGGGGGGGGGGGGGGGGTGGGGGTGGGGGGGGGGGGGGGGGGGGGGGTGGGGGGGGGGTGGGGGGGGAGGGGGGTGGGGGGGTGAGGGGGGGGGGGGGGGGGGGGGGGGTGGGGGGGGGGGGGGGGGGGGGGGGGGGGGGGGGGGGGGGGGGGGGGGGTGGGGGGGTGAGGTGGGGGGGGGGGGGGGGTGGGGGGGGGGGGGGGGGGGGGTGGGAGGGGGGGGGGGGGGGGGGGGGGGGGGGGGGTGGGGGGGGGGGGGGGGGGGGGGGGGGGGGGGGGGGGGGTGGGGGGGGGGGGGGTGGGGGGGGGGGGGGGGGAGGGGGGGGAGGGTGGGGGGGGGGGGGGGGGGGGTGGGGTGGGGGGGGGGGGGGGGGGGGGGGGGGGGGGGGGGGGGGTGGGGGGGGGGGGGGGGAGGGGGGGAGGGGGGGGGGGGGGGGGGGGGGGGGGGGGGGGGGGGGTGGGGGGAGGGTGGGGGGGGGGGGGGGGGGGGGGGGGGGGGGGGGGGGGGTGGGGGGGGGGGGGGGGGGGGGGGGGGGGGGGGGGGGGGGGAGGGGGGGGGGGGGGGGGGGGTGGGGGGGGGGGGGGGTTTAGTTTGTATCTTTTATGGAGTGTGATGGTTTAGTTGATGTTTTTTGATAATGGGAGGGTTTAGTTTATGCAAGGTAGGGAATTAAGATTTATTGGGTTTCTTGTTAATATGACTTGATCGGGATATTAAGAGTTCTCTATTATGCGCCTCAGTTTCCCTAGCATGAAGGGTATGCTAGCTATTCCTTCTACTACAAAAATCCAGTTTATATACTCCCATAGTTGTTACTCTTTTCCTCACTCACTCCACCACCACTCAAACATTGGTCAATTTGTTGTATCATTTCACCTTTTTGTCCGTAACCATTTAGTTGCTATTTCACAAAATTTGGCTAGCAATGGCAGCACCCGGAGCAGGAAACCAAGTTGCAAGGCGTGTGATCGATGATCTTGTTGATTTAAGCGGCGAGACTTCTGTTCAAGGGTATATGAAATTTTTCATGGGTCAACAAATTACTGAAACCCACCATTTTTTTAACCAAATACGTGAAGAAGCCTAAACTTCAAGGAATTTGATTGCTCGGTTAAATGCACTCATTGCTGAAATGGAAGCGCTGGAGGACCAGGGAGAAGTTTATGACACCTTGATGGGTCTTAGGGATGATAGGCATTGTGAAAACACTAAGCTGATGGGGTTGAATGACTTGATTACTCAAGCGGAAGAGATTGAGATGAAAGAAGCACAGGTGGAGGTGATGGATGGTTGAATCAATTTTGGTTAAGGAAAGGGATGGGTATCTTTTGTCCTATTGGTCATCTTTTTGTGTTTGTTTAGTCTTTTGAATGTGTAGTCTATGTTTGTGGTTTATGTTTATGTGAAGTTTGAAAGATGTATGGATGTTATGTTGGTTAATGAAAATGAAAGTTATGGTGTTTATTTAAAGGAATGTGTTTGTTGTTTTGTTTAATGTTTTTGGATTATCTTTTTCATGTTTAGTGATGAATGTGTTGTACTTAATGGTTGGATTGTCTCTAGTAAATTATTCCTATTTAGGGTTTCAGCCACGTTAAAGCAAGTAAGGTTGTATTCATGTTTAAGTATGTATATTTAGATATCCGCAATGTGGCCCCAGCCCTCCACTCAATCGCACTTGTCCCCCCCCTTCTCTACCCCGCACCCCCCCCTCCACCTTCCCCCACTTGTCTTTGAAAGTTATTAGTTATGATGTTAGTAATTTTTAGTTATGTTTAATGCCGCGAGCTTTGTAGATGTTAGGCGGATGTCAGAATTATGGTTTCTTTGGCTTGGTTTTTGTTGTTTGTGTTGTGGGGATTTAAGCGGTTTTTTTCTTTGAGGTTGTACTTTAATTTGGTTTGGGTTATTTTGATTTTAGTTTACAGTTGTTCACTAGCATACGGTGCTGGTACACCTTGTATTATTTGGGGACATGAGGTCCGTGTTTTGGCGGTGTTGTGGGTTAACAATATGTGATTTTAGCGCACGTTTTGTATTTAACGTTAGTTGTTCCCATGTTGATGCCGATGAGAATAAAGATAGGGTTTTTTATGTTTGGTATTGTATAATGAGTTTGAGGTAAAATGTGTGCTGGTTATGTAGTATGGTAGTTTCCAGCCTGCTCCAATGATATGAGTATATTGAATGTGTAGAGCATGGGGATGAAATTGGCTAGTACTTTGCTTATCAATCTGCAAGTTATTTTTCTTAGGTTAGCACAACATTTGGTATACTGACCATTCGTGTGTCGGCTAATAAGGTTTTGTGAAAGAGGAACTCACGATCTCTGGTACAGGTTAGTTTTCTAATTAGCTAATATGATGAGTGTTTTTGACTTGTTAAGCTCTTTCACTTCAAGATAGTGAGTTTGTATTTCACTTCAGGTTTGCATTTTAATTGGGTTGTGTAAGTTTACTTTGACTTTTTATGGGGATCTTTTGAGCTGTGTATTTTTGTTAATCAATTTAGTTAAACTCAAATCATCTATATGCTTGCATTATAATCCAGATGGGTTTGAGCATAATTTAATTAGCTATAATCCATTGAAGTGGATCGGATAGTGTAGTACAGGTTTAGTGAGGTTAAATCTTAAATTTAGCGCCAAAGCACTATCCATGAGTTCTTGTATGTTGTAGTTAATTAGTAGTGATTGACTTAGGGGATGCATGAAGGTCTGCTGGTGCCTGTGTTTCTTTCGTTGTGTAGGATTGTGGTTCTTATTAGGATGCATTTAAAGAGTTTTTTAATGAGGGTAGTGATGTAAGTAATTAGACTGGTTTATTTCAAGGGCTTATTTGCTAAATCTTGTGTAGCATAATCCTAGCAGATTCTAACTAAATATGTGGTGAGGGTGTATGTAAAGAGAATATAATATATGCCAATAATGGAGTGTGGTTGCTGTTTTTGGCATACTATTTATGTAAAGTCAGCTGAAGGAATCTTCTGCCATTCTTTACACTTTTGCATGTAAATTATTTTTGTCGGTCTTTGTTAGCATTATGAGCTACTTAACTGTTTCCCTGCATTTATGTATTTAAAGGGTGTTTGGGCTCCTTTTTTTTGCACTCTGGTTTCGTACCTGGCACACATAGGAAGGTTAATAATGGCATGGTTACCAATTTATGGCGAGCTACGCGCTACTTCTCAATATGTCCATTGGGAGCTGATGTTTATTCTTTACTGCCTTAGGTCGGTTGTTGAAGACTACAGGCTTGCCATGGAGATAAATAGGGTGACTATGGAAGTTGACAATGTGGTTAGTGAGAGGGCTGAGTTTATTGAGGAGCTTGATAGTTTGGGGGTGCGTCCTGTGCCTGCGGAAACTGCGGAGGTTTTTGGATGGAGCATTCAGATGAAGGATCAGGAGACCATGGCTCGATTGCAGATCTTGGAGAGGGAAATAAAGTTGAATGCTAGTAATCAAGAGTTGTTTATTCAAAAGCTTAAGGGCCTGATTTCATTTTGAGGATGTTGGCATAGCGGCGTATATGTACTATGTTTAATCTATGTTGAATAAGTATGTTTTTGGGTGTGTGATTGTAGTTTCGTTGACTATGTAGTTGTGTAATCATGGCTCTGTTTAAGTCTTTTAGGGAAGACTGTGTAACATATTCTTTATTTCAGTTGGTACTTTGTATGATATTGAATTGAATAAGACTGTATGTTTGTGATCTAGTGTTATAAATGATGATCTCGATTGTCTCCTACAACAGGGGTTTTTAATGTGTTTATCTTATTTTACATGCATCCTTCATATATGTTGTTGTCAAGTGGCAATTAGTTTTGTAGCTTCCATGGCATATTGTAGGATTCATCGCAATTGGCTTTAATGTCTTTCTGTTATTGTTGTTTTTGTATGTGGTTTGGTAGGTTTATAAGGAAGTGCAGCAATGGTGTTTGTTTTTTTGGTTTTCTGGATCAAAATTTGGTACTTGAGGTTGCTGTCATAGGCTATGGGTGAGTTTGGTTATCGGTTGCAAATAAGGAGGTGCAGGAAGTTTGTTTTTCATTTTTGTTCATAGGGTATGGGTGAAATTGGTTAAGGGTATACTTGTGTGTTGCAGGGATCCTAAATGATTTAGTAAGTGAAACTAAATGCAGTTACAAATTTCTTGTTTCATTACTTTAGGAACTAAAGGGCATAGCAGTTAGTAAATAGTTAGGGTTTTAGTTAAATGTCATTGATATGTTTAAATGACATCTATTTACTATTTGTGTAGGTATTAATGATTGTATGTCTTCTTAGCTTCTACTTGTAAGAGTAACGGTAATTTAGTTGGCCTATTTATATCTGAATTGTGTTGTACCTTCTCATATCATACTTACATCTATACTCTTTGAATAACTTATTTTCTCATGGCTGATTTTTTAATAATGGATAAGTTAACGGAGGAAGCCAAATCCTTTCGTCTGCAGGATAAGATAAGGTTGTGGTTTACTCGGGCACATAGTAAAGAGGAATCTTTTGCTGGGAAAATACGTGATTTTTGTTTTGGCCTTAGGGTGAACCCTTGAGTAAGCACCATAGGTTGATAGTTTAAGATGAGGAATTAGGACAAGCGGAGGTGTAGTATGTTTAAGCACTTTGGATTACATGAGAGAGATTGTTGCTCGTGATACTGCCAAGCTTGGAGTTTTGGAACAGCTATTGGCTTGTACTCATGTTGGTATACCTCTGAAGGCGGGATATGTTGCTGATATGGAAGAAAAAGAGTAGAGTTTATAGGGCCTGGTCTTTTGTATCCGTTGTTCGGATTACATTTGACGATAAGGTTTTAAGAAGGCTATTTTCTTTTGATTTCTAATAGTGTTAGTTAAAAAGATTCGTTTGAATTGTGATTTGTTGGTTTTTTGTTTTGATGTTTTAGGTTTATGAATAATCGAGGTTATGTTTTTAAGATGTTATGATGTTAACATTTTATATCATTCTGTAATGTTTTAAAATAAATAAAGTCAGACATTAGCCTTTGTGTTTTGAATTTTTGATGTGTTATATATAATGGTAGTGAATTGTGTGATGTAGTTCATGTTTTGTTTGAACTGGCATGGTCTCTTTCTTATTTATCCAGGTGAACGCTTGTTTGGATTTAGGTTTTAATGGTGTTTCGGTTGGTTTTTTTGAAGTGTTGAAAGTAGCAATGTCTGTTGTGTATAAAGAGTGCAATCTTTTTATTTCCACCTGGAATCGGTTTGCTGCTTTATGAGGGCTCGTTCAATATCCGTAGTTGTTCTTATATGTTAGTTTTTGCAATGTTCGACGTGGGTTATGAGTGCTGCAGGTTTTTGAATGATGCAGCTTTTGTTGCGTAAGTTGTAATTAGATTTTTGTTTTTCCAAGCTCAACATTGAAGTAACTTTGGTTTAAAATGTAGGAAGCTACTAGTGATGGTGGATACACCGATAGTTGGTTCCCGGGTTATAGCCGTAACATAATTTGTTTTAGGAGTGTTGTTAGCTAAAGTTTCAAGGCTTTTGGGCATAGAAAGATAAAGGTTTAAAATAGAATGGTCCATTTTAGAAATAATGAAATCATAGATATTTGGAAATTCTTAAAACAAACACCCGCCTGTATTAATCTTATCCTGTTTCATTTCAATCATGTGTTTTTTACTTCGTAAGCTGAAATTTAATTTCGTGGTTTTTGGAGTTTAACACACAGTTGATCAGCAGGTCGTTTTCAGTGAATCAGGGGGTAGTACTTTGCAAAAACAAACATCCATTTCTAGTTTAGGACTTTATTCGATCGACAACCTAGGAATTACATTTGAAGCCCATGATACAGGTTTGTCCTTTAACTATGTTGTGTAAATTTAGAAATGATTGTTTTTAAAAGATAGATGGTTTATTCTTTTTAAAGTTTGGTTTATTGTGGGTTTATTTAGAGCTGTGTAGTTGCTTTAATGAATTTAATCAAATTCAAATCCTCATATGATAGTGTTGTAGGCATAATGTAATTTCATATACAAAAAGAGCAATAGTAAAATTTAAGAATCATTGCAATTGTTCATGAGTGTGCCAAGTCAGGTAGTTAAAAGCCTCTTTGTAAACAATGTTTCGGGTGCAGTTCTTCAGTTCTTTGTCGCCGTCCTCTGTCATTAGTATTTTTAGACCCTCATGACTTGTGACTCTTGATAGTGCGACATACAGCTGTCCATGGCTAAACACGAGATTGGGTAAATACACGCCAACATAATTAAGTGAATGTCCTTGGCTTTTGTTAATTGTTATTGCGTAGCATGGCCTAACAGGGTACTGTCGTCGTTTCAAGACAAAGGGCCATTTAGACTGTGTCGATGTTAATATGATCCTGTGTATAATGACTGTATCACCTACGTGAGACCCGGTAAGGATTTTTGCCCTAACAACAAATTTACAAAGTTCAGTAATTATCAATCAGGTGCCATTGCATAGTCTCTGGCTTGGATTAACATTCCTCAATAGCATGATGGGGAGTTCCTTTTTTAAAGTTAAAGCGTGGGGGGGGGCATTCCTGGGAAGTTAAGTATATTCAAGAATTCGATTGGGTATAGGTGATGTTGATCTAGCGTATCAGTTGATGCCTTACATATCTCGTCCGCACTATTGTAGGTTACAGATTCACCTTCTAACTTGTCAAACATGTATGCGTTTATTACGTCAGCATCATCATTTCTAGGAGTTCGGATTGCTCGTTCTCTTAGATATGCATTGTCCTTTTGCCTTTCAATAAAGTTAGGATAAGTTTCTATGACAATATGCTCAATCGGTGAATTTGATGTGTTAATAAGGAAGTTTTCCGAAATCTCAATCCATGTAGGCTCATCTTCCCCATCTTTGATTTCGACAGGCACTTTGCCATCACCGACAGCCAGAACCCATTGATTAAAATCTTGCTTTCGAGTATCAATATCTCTGTTTGCATAATACGCATTGACCCTCATACTTTGTGTAAGCGTGGAAATCTTGTAATGTTTCCACAATTCTGAATGGTTGATACACGCCTGTATTGAATAACGTATGCATAATACTCTTTCATTATGACATAATCCCTGCTAGTTTTGCGTTTCCCTATGTTAGTATGATATAAAATCTTATCATGATACCCATCTTCTCTATATAGGAATAACAAAGGATATTGGAGTGCCATGTAGGACGGTGTAACTCTGAAATCCTTTTCGGTCCACTATCTTTCTTGTTTACAACTATATCTCTTGTAGGTTCGTTGTCACCAAAATCATTTGTAATCAGGGCAGCAACTTCTGAAATAGTTGGTGAATTGTATTGCCTTTAAAAAAAAGGTTTTGGTTTCTTCTCAGATAGCAGACACAACTCCACATTGATAGAAGTATG
Organism: Tanacetum coccineum; assembly: GCA_026074375.1. Taxonomy (NCBI): domain Eukaryota; kingdom Viridiplantae; phylum Streptophyta; class Magnoliopsida; order Asterales; family Asteraceae; genus Tanacetum; species Tanacetum coccineum. The sequence goes on along the minus strand of BQNB010062423.1, from coordinate 8,746 downwards.
CGAATGACACCAATACCTTGCCATTCGAAATGCCTTGGCGATGGCACTGTTTTGATCTAACATTTTGATCAGGCTCCCTACTATTGTTCCGTCCACTCCCTCATCGGTGTCATTATCCATAAAAGCACCCAACCGGTTCCTAATCTCATTATGGGTATCAAAGAACCACAACTGAGCATACCTAGGTTGGGTGCCCTCTTTAGGTAGGAGCGATCCAATTCTATGATAGTTCTGCCCATTAATGTGGAATGTATAAATACCACTGCCCGCGTTAATTGAATGGTCTATCCTGGCTCCGAAGGATGTGAAGCAAAACATACCATTATAGACTCTAATCTGGTCCCTAAAGCTGGATGTTGCTGGCTGGCTATAGTCAAGTAGCCTGTTTAATGGTGCCGGTGCTTTGTTAAATTGAGGGAGCAAGACTTTACCTTATTGGCAGCATAGCGAGAATGTTGGGTTTGGATCCCTGTTTCCTTTGTTATTTCTTTCCTCATACCACATGGTTGCATTGCAACTACGACATTGGTAGGATGGAGCACCAAGGCTATGGTAGGAAACTTCAGTCCCTGTCATTAACATTAGATAATGCACATGTATAGGTTTATATGAACAATAGTTGCTTATGATAGTGTTTGTAGTAAAGGAAGATTAGTAATGGGTAAAATAACTTGCTGAGGCTAAGGTTGTTGGTTTGCATGCCTTTTTGGCTGCCTGCTTTTGGCCTAGGCCTGAAACAAAAAAATGTTGCCAAAAATGTTCAGAACCTGGATTCAAAAAACAACTCAAATTGTAATACTTTTTAACAGGAGTGAACCTGACCATTTTTTTATAAATTCATTACATGTGGTTCTCCGTGCTGCTTGGGAAATGGCACAATTGGGAGTATGAGCTATTGCTTTTCCTTTGAGATCGGTATCCCCTTTTTTGGTATGAATGATGTTCCTAAACCCATAAAGTTATTTTAAACAGAGTTGTTTTACTTCTCAATGATTCAGATACACATATTAGGACTACCTTGAATCTAAATCATACGTGTGTGCTTACCTGTGTTTGGAATGCCTATATTTGATAGTTTCAGACAACAAAAACTTTGCACATTCCCATCCCTTCTAATAATTGTATTTGAATGGATCATGACAAATGTATGAAGTATGTTGGAGAGAGACGGTCTGTCAGCATGGTTGTTTCCTGGAGGCATAACAGAAAGGAGCAAATGATTTCCGTTACAGAAGTGGGTTGCAGTTATGAAAAGGTAATAAAAGTAAACCCACCTGAATTCATACTTTGATAGAGATTGTGATTGAATGTTGCTTCCTATCAGGGAAGAACATGTAGGTTAGAAGCTAAGAGGAAGAGTGAAGTATTTAATAACCAGACATATGGATTTCTCCATTAATAAATGAGGAGTTTCACAAAAGTATCTCAGCTGGAATGCATCCCTGGTAGCACATCCCTATGGAGTATGGCGGTTTTACTTAGGTCGATTCCAGCAGATGGAGTCTGCGGGAAGCTGATCTAGGATCACGTATTTCCCCACCAAAATCCAGCAGTGTAAGGTACTACTTTCGTCTTCCTTCTTCAGACTATCATAAGTTTACTCGTGGTATATATAGAATTTATAAATTAGTAGATGGCACAGTAGTATGCAGTAACTGGCAGATTTTGTTGGTTCAATTGCAGCGGATGAAGTCTGGAGAAAGCAGATCTAAGTTCATAGTTCCCACCAAAAAAGAGCGTTAAGGTACTACTTCATCTATTTTCTTCAGATTATTATAAGTTTGCTCGTGTGTTTAGTCCTATTAATCTTGCAACACCATTTTTCCCAAACTCTCACCCTGCATATAATTGGCACCACCATTCACTGCATCACAACCTGCGTTTTTTAGTTTAAGTTAATGCATTTTTCCCTTGCATGTTTGGCATCCTCAAATGTAAGTTGCCTGAATAGGTGGCACTCTCAAATCTAAGTTGCTTATTTTATAGTTTTTGCAAATAATTTGCCGATGGTCAATGTATAGGCATATTTTATAGCATGAATGTGTCATAATGTTGTGCCAAACGGATTCTAAATGTGCAACCTTGTTGGTTTATGCTCATGTCATACGAATATTTATATGGTTAGAAATACGTGAGCCTACGGGGTCACACACGATATACATTTAGGTATCATTCTATTAATGTTAATAATAATATAATTGTATATTTATTATTTATATTAATATATGATTGATGATGTGTCATTTTATACACTTTTTCAAGGTCGTTTAACCCCCCAAATCGTGCAATTATGCCCAAAATAGATACATAATCGTTCATTTTTAGGTATTTATCATTTGGAAGGCATTTAGAGGAAATACACCTGACTTGGGCTCATTTGCAGAAGAAACGGACAAGACTACGGACCAACACCAAGACTCTCGAAGATTTGTACTTACAGAGCCTGGAGACGGCGTCACCAATTCTACACGACGTCGTCACAACCAACATATTGACGCGTCAAAATTTCATGACGGCTGTTTAGCATGCATCAAACTCGCAGCAGAAGATCTAGAAGATTCTACTCATGACAGCGTCACGATTAAAACGCGATGCTGTCACAACGATTTTCCTATATATACAAATCTGTTTTTAGGGTTTTAAGTGTGTAACTTTAGAGTAAAAGAAAGGGACGAACCCTAGTTCATTTAGCAGCTGTTTAGGACGATTTTAGGGCCTCAAAACCCTATTGTAATTCCTTCAATTCATGTTTTAATCAAGTAAGATTATCTTAATCATTCAATATGTCTTGTTATTTGATTCATTATTGTTCTTGCTTTACTTATAACATGCTTGGCTAAACCCCTTATTATGTTCATTTATGATTGCATGAAACCTAGAATGTAGATCTTAGTGGTGTTGCTTCTTGTGAATGAAATTGCTATGTATAGGTCTTAGAAAACCAACTTTTGTCTGGATCGGCTGTTGGATTTTGTCTAGGGAACATGATTGTGTAGAAGGATACCATCAGGGTAACATCTTCATATTTACCTTGCCCTTATATGGTTGATTCACTTTTATATATTTCAATTGCATTTAATATACTCTTAGGGGCCTTGTAATAGTCTTCATACTACCTTACTTGTGCGTTGCCTTAACGGAATATTAAATAGACGGCGGGTTCATGTAATCTGTTCATGACTTAGGAAATAATTACATAGATCATCACAAGTGTGACAAAGCAACAACACTAGGAGAAGCAATCTAGGGAGTAATAACTGATTTAATGAATACAATCTTTTATTATATTGTTATCACCAGTAGCTTAGTTTATTAATTAGTTTAATAGCTAAAACCAACCAACCTCTCAAATATATGATTTTGCGTGCTTTCATAAAACATAAACATACAAAAATAATATTCTCTCAACCTTTAGAATTCTATTAGACCGTGATCAAGCCTTACCAACCTATTCCCCAAGAGAACGATAACAACACCCGAGTTTTGCCTATACTACTACTATAACGGTTAGGTACTCTGCCTAGGGAGTTGTAAAACTTCTTGTAGAAGTCCCTTACGACAACCGCATCAAGTTTTTAGCGTCGCTGCCTGGGGAATAGTTAGGCTTTGGATCAATAGTTTAGCTTAGTTCTACTTGCTTGAATCCTTTCAAGTAAGATTTAATTTATGCATATTAGCTTTCTCATAGTCTATCTTTTCTTTGTGTTATTTGTTTTGTAATCCATTCTCGTCAACCACCATGGGAGACGAGAATCCTGTCCGCACTCTTGGAGACTACTCCAAACCTAGTTACGAGGGCTACTGGAGTACCATTGAGCTCCCCGTAAGGAACAACGTGGTACCTCTTCGATCCAACACCATCCGGTTGGTGGAAAATGGATGCTCATTCCACGGACTTCGGTCCAAGGATCCAAACCAACACCTCAAGGATTTCTTAAAACTTGTGGACTCACTTGACCTTGACGGTGAAAACAGGGAAAGAATGCGCCTGCATTTATTTCAATTTTCCCTTCGCGATCAAGCTAGCAATTGGCTTGAACGTCTTCCAGCAGGATCCATCACCACATGGGAGGATCTTACTACCTGATTCCTTGCTCAGTTCTTTCCATCGGGAAGGACCGCAAAACTTCGCAATGATATCCTGATGTTCCAACAACATCATGAAGAATCTTTATCTGAAGCATGGACTCATTTCAAGGACTTACTCCAAAAAGTCCCTCATCATGGCATCGATCGTTGGCTTCAAATCTAATTTTTTTATGATCATGTCTCCTTTCATCTTAAGTGCGAGATTGACCGCACCGCCGCCAGCAAACTCCGCAATAAGAATGCTGACGAATATTGGGAAATCTTTGAGAATCTCTCCCTTTACGACCATGAGGGCTGGAATGACGTGAAAGAATTCGTCAAGCCGGTCAAGGCTATTTCTACACCTCAAGGCATCTCAAAAACACCTGACCAAAGACTTCTTGAGCTCGAAGACCAGATTAACTTCTTACTAAAGGGATCGCGACTAACCCCTAGGATCTCAACACACATCCCTCATGTTTATACCGATGCAGTCTATTCTAACCCTCGCCCACAAAACTATAACGAGCCACCTAAGCTGAATCCCTTTACTTTCTGTGAACGTACAGGTCCAAGCCCTCAACCCCAAGAATTAGGAACTACTTTTGAGGCTCGGGTAAGGGACTACATGGCAGCACACACCGAAAGAATGTAAAGATTTTAGAATGCTATTTTCAAGCAATGCGAGGAGATCAACGACAGAATGACTGAAATGTTCAGATTTCTCAAGGAACTCATGACCAGCAGAACCCATGAGAAAGTATTGGTAAGGGAATAAGCCAAATTCCCTATCACCAAGAACGTAAGTTCTATCTCTCTAGCCAGAGGAGAGGAAGAAATGAGTGACAAGACAGATGAGACACTCGACAACACTGTAAAGCCTGCCAGAATAGAAATGGAAATACTAGTGAAGGAAGCTAAAAGGAATAATGAAACTAAAAACGAACCGATCAAAAAGGCTGAAAATAAAGAAATGACAGAAGCACCCAGCTCTCAGCCCATAGAATATTACTTGAAACATAGCATCAATGAGAAACTAATAGAAGGGCTTGTCGATAATCATAGGTTCAATGAGTCCCTATCAGGAGCCCGAGCTAGAAAAACAAAAGGAAAAACCTATAACATGTCGCCTAAGGGGCCTATTTATGAAGCGATCCTTAAGAAAAAGATAACAAAGAAAGAGGACATTAGAGGAAATTTTGAAATACCTTGCTGCATAGGAGGCCTTAAGCACGTGAACGCCCTCGTCGATCAAGGGTCTGATGTAAACATCATGCCCTACTCTACTTACATGAAACTTACCGACGAAAGGCCTACTGAGACAGACATTAGACTCTCTCTAGCTAGCCACTCGTACATCTAACCTTTAGGAATTACCGAGGACATATTAGTTGAGGTCGCTAAACATGTGTACCCCATATACTTTGTGATTTTGGACATAAAGGAAGAGGAAAGGAGGCCTTTCATCTTAGGAACACCATTCCTAACAACGACAAAGGCCGTGATTAAGTTTGACAAGGGCACCATAACTCTAAGGTCTAGGAAGAGTAAGATTAGTTTCCATAGGATACTGAATCCCCCGGTACACAGATGAGAGGACGTTAAGAAACGACATCGACCTATAGGCCCCTATTTATGGACTGTAAATAAGCTAGTATTGAATGGGAAGAAAGGTATAAACTTCACCTTGAAAGGTCAAGAAAATTCAACTATGGAGGAAGCAAAATTTCAAGCAAGCATCCCACTCTTGTTTACAGTAGAAGGAGGAATGGATGTTGAACGAGAAGTCACGTTAATGATGTGTGACTTCGAGTTCTAGCTACAAGACTGTAATAAAAGAAAAGCAGCATCTTGGGTGAGGCACCCAAATTTTACTTTTCCCGCACATTAGGAGTCTGTCATGTTTATTTAGTCTCTTTATTTTTATTTTTATTCTAATCATCTTTTCGACCCAATCTTGTAATCATGCTTTGTTTTGTTTTTTTAACTCGTTTTATTTCGATCAAAGGTTATTTTGCAAATAATAAGTGAGGGGAAAATTTATCCGGTTTTTGAGCCAAGTTCAAGCATGTTAAATAATTTGTTTAGATTAATTCGCGTCAGTTTCGAGTCATATGAGTAAATTGTCAAATCTCAGGTTTTATGCAGCCATTTGTACAAAAATTAACCTATGGAATCAAGTGTATGAAATTTTTCATCAAAAACAAAATTTTTGTTTTCACAGTGTGTGGAGACTGCGTCACGATTTACACGCGACGCCGTCACCATGACACTTGTGACGGCGTCAAGACAATCCTGACGGCGTCAAATGCCCTGGTCCAGAAAAATTAAAGTTTTTAATTATTTTTGAAAATAAAACTTGCATGACATTTAAAAATATTGTACCTCTTCTTTTTTATAAACTGCATAAACAATGAGTTTGACAATTTTCTCTCATCTATCTTACTGCTTTATCGAGTCAAACCTAATATTCACATTGTATATTTGTATATCGCACATTTTATGCTTGGTATAGTTGTCTATGTCTTTGATTACAGGTTATATTTGATGAGAAGAAGCTTGGAAGTTCTTAGGAAGTTTCAATGGAAGATTCTTGAAGGAAGATTTAACCAGTTATCTCATGTTTCTTCTCTATTATTAAGCAAACCAGGGGAGTACTAGTTTCTTTTACTTGTTTTCTTTTCCCTTTACTTGTTTTTACGGGTACTTCTATAGAACATTGGGGACAATGTTCAACTTAAGTGTAGGGGGGAATAAGCCTTAGAAACTATTCTTTCATTTGCCATTTGCTTTGTCTTAAAATGTTGGGTTAATATATGAAATAACATAGGCATAAAAAAAGGTAATTTTGACCCAAATTTAAATTTTTTTATGACACATACCGACGAAAATTGAGTATTAATAGCGTCTCATAGATAGGAATTTATAATACTAGCACAAAAACCCTCAAATTCCACCCCCAAAATGTGAGGTTCGCCTTTAGATATTATACCTTTAGCGTGTTCGAGTTAAGGAGTGAGCAATAATGTGTGTCTATTCTGTCGTTATGCGTGGTTTTGTTGCCTTTGCTGGAGCATTGGTATTGGTTACTGTAGGATTATGAGAGTGTGCCGGTAGTATATTAAATTCTAGAACTTGTTCTTGTGATGCATCCCGAGACCGCATAGTGAGTATTAGGATTTGCTTGATAAGGGGCATTAGAATTAACCCATGTTTTAAACCTATAATTTTTATGATGGTCACACTGATCATATAACTATCCCACACCCTTGCCATGCACTCATTTTTAGTGCAGGATACCCCTAGTACAACCCTCCGAACCTATTCTTTTTCACGGTTCTCGTAATTTTCTGGTGGATTCCAGATTATTAATGAAGAGCATTGTCACCCTTAAACCAATCGTTACACCTAAATTGCCTTAGCCTACCTTGTATGTACTCATTTTTAGTACATTATTATTTTAACCCAAGTTAATTATTTGAGTACACGGTTGCTAAGTCCTTATCCTTGTAAATACTGTTTTGGGACGATTGAGATTCATGGTAGTATTTATTTCGCGGAAGAATGGGGAAGAAAAGTTAGATCAATACCTCCATATATTTGTTAGATGATCTCCATGTTATTTTGATCCACCTCAAATCGGGTCATTAGTTAGATTGTAAATATCGAGCATGTAAAAGCTCAAGTGTAAGGGTACGTGTTATAAACCCCATGTTATGATGTATTATGTTATTAAAAAAAGAGATTGATGTAGAGTTGTGTAGAGTTTGTATATCTTCGTCCGAGTCTTGGCTTAGCAACCAAACTAGCGTGTATTCGTGTAAATAATTAGCTAACCCTTCCACTCCAAATTCACCCAAAGCCACCCAAATGTATCCCATCCGTTTCCGTTTCCATTATATGTTATCTTACACCTACACCTCACAACCCTTAAGAAGACCTCTTAGATAGTAATAAATAATGCTTGCACCTAGCGGTGGAGGTTTGATCATTTACCAAGCCTATGGTAATTTATATGCTATGACAGGTAATGAGTGTTGATTTTCCGTTTCCCCCCTTATGTTATAATTTATTATACACCCAAGTGAAAGAGAGAATCCTAAACACTTATGTGAGGTGCTAGTATATACTTTGCGTGCTTTTAATTACAAGGTCTAGAAGGTTGTGTTGTAAATTACTTTTAAAGAGTAGGTAAAATGACCCTCATATTGCTATTGTCTAGGTAGAAAAACCCATTTTCTTGAGGAAAAGCAAATCCCAAGTGTAGGAGTATTTGATGAGGTGTCTTTTTATACACTTTTTCAGGGTCGTTTAACCTCCTAAATCGTGCATTTATGCCCAAAATAGGTACTTAATCATTCCTTTTCAGGTATTCAGCATTTGGAAGGCATTCAAGATTATGTTCTCAGCAGCTGGAGACGGAGTCACAGATTACACGTGACGCCGTCACAATTCACACCAAGACGGCGTCACAAGATCTCAAGACGGCGTCAGAATGCACAACCCAGCCCATTATCTAGAATATTCTCTTTCACGACGGCGTCATGATTAAAACGCGACGCCGTTGCAACGATTTTCCTATATATAGAAACTCAAAATTAGGGTTTTAAGTGTGTAACTTTAGAGTAAAAGAAAGGGACGAACCCTAGTTCGTTTAGCAGCTGTTAGGGACGATTTT
>BQNB010062422.1:7883-36078 GCA_026074375.1 Tanacetum coccineum | reverse complement strand
AAGCGATAGTTTTATTTATTGGAAAAATAGATTCGAAACGTATGTAAAATCAAAAGATCTTGATCTTTGGCATGTTATTACATATATACAATCATATACTAGAATCTCCAAGTGCGATGCAAAACATTTCGCTTTGATTTACTTAACATTATCACAACGTTTTTAATAAAGTTTCTATTTTTAGAAAGCTTGTCGAAAGTAAAGATAATATAACCCAAACTTAGTTTTTCATCTTAGTTTAACTAACATTACGAATCTTTTGCTTGTTATAGACTATATTCAAAAGTATACACAAGTTTGACTTTCAAAAGTCAAACTTCGTAGTTGACTTTTTACCCAAAAATAACTCAATCTTGACTCGACCATAAAATCTTTGTTTTTAGGAGTTATAAGGCCTACCTTATATCAAAGCGGACCTTAGAACATTGTTTATCATATTCAAAAGCCTAATTTAGATTTCAAAAATTTCTCGACATGCTATGGTCAAGTCAAACTTTCTAGTCAACAAAAGTCAACACAAAGTCATACCAAAACTCATTTTTACCAAAATCTAACCATTCCAATATGTTTAACTAGTCTAAAAACATATACTAAAACTATCAAACATATGTTCATACTTGAAATACTTTCAAACCTATTTTGCACTTGAATCAACTAGCTACAATCACATATAGGTAATAACCATCTAATTAATCAACACATAATAACAAGTAAACACTCACAAAGCTAGAACAAGACTTGACTTCGCTTCCCCCAAGACCAAACCGTATGGACGTAAGCAAAGACCAAATGACAATGATTTGAGTGTGTGTGTTTGAGTTCGACGGCAACAAGGAGGGGAGAGAAAGAAAAATGGAATGAATTTTGTAAAAGAATGAAGTGTATGTGTGTGTGTTGTTTATATAGAAAGAAACTTTGACAAATTGGCAACTTTAACCCCTCCTCTTATAAGTCCTTGCAAGTTTAATACAAAATGGTTATATTTTCGTTACTTAGCCGACTAAACACGGGTAACATCACGTTTGTAAATATTTTAAATCCGTCCCACTAAATATAGTTTAAAACATTTATTAAAACGTTAAACCTCATAAAACACGACCTTTAAACATGGTTTTTACAAAACTCGGGGAAACGATGAAAAATACAAAATTAACATATTTACGCTCTCGGAGCAATAAAATATATTTTTCTGGCTTTCTTAAATGCTAAAAACAAATAGAAACTAAATCACGGAATGAAATTCATGAATAAATGGAAATTCTCATCAACCACATATAACATAACGACTATAATTATTTACGTAATTAAAAATAACTATCTTAGGCTAGGGATAGACGTTGACCTGAAACTCAGGTTGTTACATTCTCCCCACCTTTAGGGAGTGACGTCTTGGCACTCAGCTCGTCTCATCCACTCTCATCGCTTCGTCCTTACTTGTAAAGAGATGATGGTGCTTCTTCTTTATCTGATCCTCACGTTCCCAAGTAAACTCTAGACCTCTTTGCGAATTCCAACGAACTTTAACTATAGGTATCCAACTTTGCTTAAGTCGCTTAACCTCTTTATCAACAATCTCCACTGGTTCCTCAATCATATGCAAATTATCATCAAGTTGAATTTCTTCCATCGGAACTACAACACCACCTTCCGCTAAACACTTATTAAGATTCGAAACATGAAAAGTACTATGAATTCCATTCAATTCTTCAGACAACTCCAACGTATAAGCTACATGACCCACTCTAGCTACAATCTTAAATGGCCCAACGTAACATGGACTTAACTTCCCGCGCTTTCCGAAACGCACAATGCCCTTCCATGGTGATACCTTGAGCAATACCATATCACCAAATTCAAATTCCAATGGCTTAAGTCTTCTATCCGCATAACTCTTCTGGCGACTAGGAGCAATTAACAAACGATTCTTAATTTGGACAATCTTCTCAGTCGTATCGCGGATCAACTCTGGACCGGTGAGTTGGCTGTCCCTAACCTCACTCCAACATAAAGGTGATCTACACTTTCTTTCGCACAAAGCTTCATATGGTGCAGCCTTAATACTTGCGTGATAACTATTGTTATATGAGAACTCGACCAATGGCAAATGCCAATCCCGACTATTTCCAAAGTCAATCACACAGGCACGCAATATATCTTCCAGCGTTTGTATTGTCCTTTTACTTTGACCATCCGTTTGAGGGTGGTAAGCGGTACTCATATCTAAATTTGTCCTCAACGCCTTTTGAAGCGATCTCCAGAAATTTGATGTAAAATAGCTATCTCGATTCGAAATGATCGAAATAGGTACACCATGCCTACACACTATTTCCTTCAAGTACAGTCGCGTGAGTTTCTCCATGCTATCCGTTTTCTTCATAGGCAAGAAATGAGCTAATTTGGTCAGTCGGTAAACAATAACCCAAATCGTATCATACCCACACGGCGTTCTCGGCAGTCCGATCACAAAATCCATAGTAATTCTTTCTTACTTCCAAACAGGAATCTCAAGTTGTTGCAGCAACCCAGACGGTTTCTGATGCTCGGCCTTAACTTTCGCACAAGTCAAACACTTACTAACATACATAGCAATATCCTCTTTCATATTCGGCCACCAATACAACAACTTCAAATCTTGATACATATTATCTGATCCCGGATGGATAGAATACTTGGACTTATGAAACTCATGCATAACCAAATCTCTCAATCCACCGAATCGCGGCAACCAAACACGATTCCCAAAACAACGTGTTCCATCAGGGCGAAATTCGAATATCGGCTTAATCAATCTCCCTAAATTTTCTGCTTTTACATTCTTTCTTTTCATGGCTTCTCCCTGAGCTTCACGAATCTGCTTTGGTAAATCATTGTGAACAGTCATCATCAAAGCTCGAACACGCAATGGCTTATCCCTTCCCTTTCGACTTAAGGTGTCAGCCACCACATTCGCTTTTCCAGGATGATACCGAATTTCACAATCGTAATCACTCAACAACTCAATCCACCTTCGTTGTCTCAAGTTCAACTCTTTCTGATTCAGGATATATCGTAGGCTCTTGTGATCGGTGAAAACCACACACTTCGTCCCATACAAATAATGTCTCCATAATCTAAGAGCGAAAACAATGGCTCCTAACTCCAAATCATGAGTAGTGTAATTCTCTTCATGGACCTTCAATTGTCTAGAAGCATACGCTATCACTTTCTCTCTTTGCATCAACACGGCTCCATAACCTTTAAGAGATGCGTCACAATACACCATGAAATCTTCCGTTCCTTCGGGCAATGCTAAGATCGGTGCACTACACAACTTCTGCTTCAACGTTTGAAAAGCTTCTTCTTCTTCTTTTCCCCACTCGTATTTCTTATTTTTCTGAGTCAACTTAGTCAGTGGCTTAGAAATCAAAGAAAATCCTTCAATAAACCTCTGATAATACCCAGCCAATCCAAGAAATTGCCTCACCTCCGTTGGCGTCGTTGGTGCAGCCCAACTCTTAATGGCTTCGATCTTGGCAGGATCAACATGAACACCACTACGATCAATCACATGACCTAGAAATTGTACTGAATCTAGCCAAAAATCACACTTTGAAAACTTGGCATACAATCTCTCTTTCTTCAGCAGCTCCAAAATAATCTTCAAATGCTTTCCATGCTCTTCTTCGTCCTTGGAATAAACCAAAATATCATCGATGAACACTATGACGAACTTATCAAGATATGGCTTGCATACTCGGTTCATCAAGTCCATAAACACAACAGGCGCATTAGTCAATCCGAACAGCATTACTTGGAACTCAAAGTGACCCTACCGAGTTCTAAATGCAGTAATCGGAATGTCTTCCTCTTTAATGCGTAACTGGTGATATCCTGATCGCAGATCAATCTTAGAATACACGCTAGAACCTTGCAACTGATCAAATAAATCATCAATTCTCGGAAGAGGATAACGATTCTTAACAGTCAACTTGTTCAACTCGCGATAATTTATACACATCTTGAAAGATCTATCTTTTTTTCACAAATAACATTGGTGCTCCCCATGGTGATGAACTCAGATGAATAAATCCTTTCTCTAACAGCTCTAGCAATTGTACCGACAACTCTTTCATCTCAGACGGTGCCAATTTATATGGTGCACGCGCAACAGGTGCGGCCCCCCGTACTAGATCAATTCGAAACTCTACTTGCCTCGGTGGTGATAGTCCTGGCAGCTCCTCAGGAAAGTCACGAATTACAGGCACATCTTTCATTCGTTTCTCCTTCAACTTCTTCTTCGTAACGTGTGCCAAAAACAAATGACAACCTTGCTTGACATACTTACGGGCCTTGATACACGAAATAATCTTCAATAGAGATCCACCTTTGTCACCTTCAACTATCAAAGTTTTATTCTCATACGGTATACGAACAACTTTCTCGCCACAGACGATAACGGCATCGTGCTTGACAAGCCAATCCATACCGATGATGACGTCAAACGTACCAAGCTCAATCGGCATAAGATCAATTTCAAAAATATGGTTCACTAAACTCAAAGTGCAACCTTTCAAAATAGTGTTCGTAATAACTACCCTTCCGTCAGCTAACTCTACTTCATAACTATCCTCTATTTTAATTGGTTTAATATCGAGCAATGAACTAAATCTAGTGTTCACAAAACTCCTATCAGAACCCAAATCAAATAAAACAAAAGCATATTGGTTATTTAGCAGAAACTTACCAGTAACCACATTCGGACCCTTCGGCTTAGCGTCCTTAATAGCATAAGCTCGACCACGAACTTCTCCAACTTCTTTTTGCTTCACCTTCTTTGGACATTGGTTCCTAGTATGACCTTGCTCACCACAATCATAACAAGTCCAAATAGGCTGAGCGTTAGCACCCGTAGCAACACTCTTATCCCTATAATACCTTGCCTTATGTCCAACCTTTCCACACTTGTGACATTTGATCGTACACTGACCAACATGGTGAGTAAAACAACGTTCCCACAAAGGAAGCTTTCCATCAGTAGGAGCGATAACCATGGCTTACGCATTTCCTTGCTTTTGGTTATTCTACAAAGTCTGACGAGAGTTATCCTTTTGATTTCCCTTACCACTACTATTTCCACCTTGAAGGTTTTCCCACTTTCGCTTCCTACCTTCCAAAATTCTTTCATTTATAGCTTGCTACTTTTGCTCCATCAACTTATGAGCCATACGTATTACTTCATTCAAATCAGCAGGCTTAGACGATGTCACTTCACCCTTGATGTTATCCGTTAAACCTTGAATATAAGCATCAACCTTCACTCTTTCTTGCTCTACCATTCTCGGACACATCAATGCAAGCTCATTGAACCTCTAAGTATAAGCAACAATGCCATACTCCTTAATCTTCAAGTTCCACAACTCGTGCTCCATACGTTGTATCTTTTCTATCGGATAAAACTCAGTAGTCATCAGTTGCTTCATCTCAGTCCAAGGTATTTGGTTCACAGTCTCCAAACCTATAGTTGCAACTTTAGTTTTCCACCAAGTCAAAGGTGGTCCTTCCAATGTAGCAGCAGCAAACTTTACCTTCTTACCCTCGGCACATTCACTGATCTCGAAAACACTCTCAGTTTTCATGAACCACCTTCACAATTCGACAACTCCTTAAACCCCACGAAAGGCAGCAGGATTGCACTTCATAAACCCAGCAAAAGTGCACTCACGAATAGCAGGTGCAGTGTCTCGACCCCTAACTAGCCTAGAACCACTAGCATCGCTCCTAACATTCGCTTGCCTAGCCCGCTCAACAGCAATAGCGGCATCAACACTTTCTTTGATCATTCGGCGAATAGCAGCTTGAGTCATAGGTGCAGACTTTATAGGCATGATTCTGTCACGTCACACAGAAAACAATCTGGTAAGAATTCATAACATGATACTCTCATAACATGATATAATGACAAATAAACCACAACAACAGCTACACAACATCAAGTAGTAATCAAAAGATAGTCATTCATTTTTCATCACAAAGAGTAAATACATAGTTGCATTGTTTCATGAAATGATATAAATCGTTACAACTAATAGTACTAGTTCTACCAACTGAGGACTCAGTTTAGTGATTACACAACAAAAGAAACTACAATTGAAACTAAACTACTACACATCAGGAGGAGATCCTCGCGGCTCAGACAAAGGACTCTTCTCATCTTTAATCGAAACATCAATAGCTTCATTTGGTCTTTCTTCAAACATAAATCCCCTACGAATCATCTCTTGATAGAACTCATGAGCTCGAACTCTAGTCCAATAGAGATATCTCTCAACTCGTTCATTCTGCATACGAAGGAATGTGTTGTTCAACCTTGCTTCTTCGAGTTCCTTCTTCAGTGTCTTACACTCAGCTTTTTCTTTAACAATACCGAGCTTCTCAACCAACTTTTCCATTGCTACAGTTCCTTGTTCCACACTAGAACGCACTTCATTACCCAAATCCAAAATTAACTTACCATAAAACCTATCCTTTGCCTCTCCTTTCTTCTCGACCAATGCATACGTCGTC
The DNA here is from genome assembly GCA_026074375.1 of Tanacetum coccineum. Classification (NCBI taxonomy): domain Eukaryota; kingdom Viridiplantae; phylum Streptophyta; class Magnoliopsida; order Asterales; family Asteraceae; genus Tanacetum; species Tanacetum coccineum. The sequence goes on along the minus strand of BQNB010062422.1, from coordinate 29,535 downwards.
TCACGACCACACAATCGTCTCAAAAAATTGACCATTCGACCAAAAAGAGAGTCAATATCCTGTCTCATAAAGCCAGGTGGCAATCTATCACCATCCTCTTGAAGAATAGTGGCAGTAGATGATTAACCTACCTCATAGACACTAACAGGAACAGTCTCATCCTCATGCTCAATTAGATTCTCAACCTCAATCTCATTATCAGGTTCAGACTTAGAAGCAGGCGGCGGAGGATTAAGAGGATCCAACTTTTCATAAGGATATGTCAACTTCGGCTCATTCTTATCTTCCTCAATTTTGATCTCCATATCATCTTCATCTTCTTGAGGATCTTCTTCTTCCTTAAATTAGTCTTATTCCGGGTATTTGTTGGGAATTCACTTTTACGTGACGACATTACAGAATTACCATAGTTTATCATAGTCACATACGCGAGGAGTTATAGGAAACTATGTATTGTTTAGAGGGTATGGGCTAAATAAATACCCTCTATGGCTTCCTTAGAGGGGTTGAGTCATTTGGAATTGTTGAGTCATTTGTATCCCTCATCCATTTTCCATCAAATCACAAGGTCCATCTTCCATCTCACTACTTTCTCTCACTAAAATGGCTATCATGTGGTTTCGACTCACCCAAGAACACAGGTTCATAGTTTTCTAGTATTCTTCATATTGGTATTAGAGCCATGGCAACATACTCTTGGGTCGGGTTTATCTTTATGGTCCGTTTGGTCTTGTCAATTTGTCAAATCTGTCGTTGTGTTGTTTTAGGTCTTAACAGCTTATAAACAACTTATTTTGAGCTTATTTTGTATCTTATTTTTTCTGTTAAGGTGTACGAATTTGATTTTTTTGTGATGTTGCAACAAACTGTTTATAACAGTTGTGGTTACATTTTTTATGAAGTTTTTTTGGTCCTTGTTTTGCTTTCCAATAGTATAAAATAAATCTTCTAGTCTGGTATTGTTTTATTGTGGCATCTCATGAAGTCAAAACAGCAGAAGATAACATAGGTCGATAGTGCCAGACGATAGAGTTCAAAACCGATCTAGTTATGTCTATGCGGATCCGAACGAGTCTAAGCATTTTCACCGAACCAGTATAAAATCATAAGGCCGAAACGAGTCATTACAAGGAAGAAACTGAACGTCGAAACCAAGAGGGACCGAACGAGTTAGTTTGAGGAGGACCGAACGAGTAAATACCAAGTGTGAGCCAAACTAGTTGCCTTGTTAGTGGACCGAACGAGTTTCAAACTTAGTGAACCGAACGAGTGTACACTCTTTGAGGACCGAACGAGTTTTAAACTTTGTGGACCGAACGAGTTGGTCACCCTTGTGAGCCGAACTAGTTTAAAGTCGAACTAAACCAAACCGAGTCAACTTGGTATTTACCGAGTTGACCCGGTCAAACTAAACGAGTCAAACCACAACAGATATAAAGAAAAGATAAAGCAGACTAATTCAATAAATTAACAACATCAACAATAATCAACATCATCATCAACAGCCTACACCCTCATCACAATTACAATTTCAACAAATCCGACTCGATCTACCTACCTCATCGTCACATTTAACACCAACTCCACCTCTACTAATTCTCAACAAAACTCGAAACAAGTACCCATGATCTCAGTTTCTCTTTTCGTGTATTACAAATTGTTGTCAAGACCTTAAAAGGGCCATAACACGAAAGAAAGTACCATCATAGATCTATTTTTAATTTTCGAATATAAAGTATGATTGATAACAACTTGGGTTATAATCATCTTTGTTTCGATTAAAAGACACACAAACACGAAAAATATACAACCTACCCGAGACCCTAATGGATCTTGAAGCCTTGATTATATGTTCTCATCGTGAAGATTAATATGGTTTGAATGGCTACGGTGTAGAGATAATATAAAGTGTTTGTTTGATTTTATGAGATAAGATGGATACGAGATATATGGGTTGTGTGTTATCTTGTGGATCTATGCCTGCGTATGGAAGTACACCAAGGTGAATGGCAGATAAATATGGAAGTAGGGAGATATGTTTAGGTGGTGGCGGTTATGAAGTGAGATTAGGGCAAAAATGTTATAATCACTTGGGATTATATACCGAAAATTTAGGGCAAAAGGGTTTGGATGTGGGCTGATTTTCCTTTATACTCGAAATGGGTCAAGGATTTGATTGGGCTTTGTGTTTAAACAATTCATGGGCAAGTTATTTCTTGTGATGGGCTGAATTTAAATGATGTTGGGTGTAGTAAATGACGTATGTGGACTGAGCCAAAACAACATCTTGTGGTTTCCGAATTTGTGTTTAAGTATATTGGGCTTAACGTAATTTGGGCTGCAAGTTTATTGAGTGGGTTGTGTTTGTGATGGACCTGGATATAACAGTTTGAGTATTTGATGTTTCATATTAACACTAAATTTAGCTAAATGACTCACTTGGGATGAATTTTTGCTATATTTAGTTGTTAATGATTACGTTTGTGCTTCATGATGACAGTGTAACAATGTGACGAGACCGGGATCAATTTGGATAAAGAATCATGAAACTTAAAGGCTAGATTTGGAATCAATTAAGTGACTACGGAGTTGATTGGGTATCACTTATTTGAGATTGAAGTGGCATTTTTCGAAGGCGTGTTCTTATTTTATCTTGAAGTCGGGGTTGGCTGGATGCATGACTTTCAATGATTGATGACCTGGTTAACTATCACTTAAAGGAGTTACGTTGTAGTACTCAGTGTCACACGCTAAGACGATGTGGATAATTGCAAGAGGTGATGATGGTCTCATACTTTGGTTTGGGTATTGAGTACTTAGAGATTTGCTTGGAGCACAAATTCTCTACATCGTTCTTCTAACATTAGCGCAAGCTTAAATCACAAGAATGGGAAATTCTACTTCAGTTTCAAGTTTGGTATATCTGGTGTACTTCATCAGTGGTTACTTCAAATAGCCTACAATTCGGTTGGTAAAATAATAGCCAGAGAGAGGTTATGAGTAGAGATTTGATCAGCAATTGATTCTCACGGGTTAGATCTGAGCTAATTTATTCCTCACACAAGTTCTCAAATAAATGCGCGTCCAAGGTGTTGCTGACTCCGACATGTCGAAATCAGCAAGGGGGAAGGAGAAGATTCACCCTTGAGCCTATGCCTTTCTTGATTCTTGAAAGCTTGACATGGAGCATCTTTCTTGAATTTTTTAAAGTTAGGCCATGCCGGGAAGACAAATGTCCTAACCGCAGAGAATATCAACGCTTTAAACTATGGCTTTTGGGTGCATTTCTTCAGACAAATGGGGGAAGTGATACCTTGAGAACTTTTGTATGCATTATTTGAATTTCCAGGGGGAAGCGGTGTGAGAAGAATTAATTCAAGCGTGAGAAGATACGTTGCTGATCCAGTTAATGCTTACCCCAAACGATCAATCACTAAGCTTATTCTTAAAGGAGCAGTAATATTTGATGTGGTATCCTACCAGTTCCGCTGTGCACTTAATTATTCTAAGCTTGTAAGTAAGCTTTGAAACTGCTCAAGAGAGGATTGCTAGTTTGGGGGGAAGCTTTGAAAGCTTCTAAATAAAGAATATGTGGCATGAATTAGGGGGAAGCTGATTCATTGCTAGTTTGGGGGGAAGCTTTTAAAGCTTCTAAATCAAGAATATGTGGCACGAATTAGGGGGAAGCTAATTCAGAAGCTTCTCCTTAACCAGAAGTGTATGGGTTACTTAGTTCGTGCCTATTACAGTATTTCTCCTACAAAGTACTACAAAGATGATTCATGTTGGAGTGCAGACTTGAAGTCAAACACCACAGAAGACGTCATCAGCATATGAAGCTTCATGGAAGTTCTTGTTCTTAATCATTATGTACTTGTTAGGAAATTATTGTAAGTAATTCTGTATATCGTCCCGTGGGGGAAGATTGTTGGGAATTCACTTTTACGTGACGACATTACAGAATTACCATAGTTTATCATAGTCACATACGCGAGGACTAGAATAGGCAACTATGTATAGTTTAGAGGCGTATGGGCTATAAATACCCCTCTATGGCTTCCATAGAGGGGTTGAGTCATTTGGCATTGTCAAGTCATTTGTATCCTTCATCCATTTTCCATCCCACTACTCTCTCTCTCTAGAAATGGCTATCATGTGGTTTGACTCACCAAGACCACCGGATCTTAGTTTGCGTATTCTTCAAGCGGCGACATCCGCCATGGTTGCAAAGTTAATATTTTTCCCTCCAAACACGCGAATGTCGCCAACTTTGAATAGGGTCTGATAAGTTACTAAAAACATAAAAGGATGCATGCTTAATAATCTCACCCCACGACAACACATATAATTACATATTGCCGCAAAACACAATTACACTCACATCCAAAATTCAGCCTTTAAAGGCTTCGTATTACACCCACTACTTTTCTCTCACAAAATTCACGTATCTCACAATCTCTCTTATGGAGTCCAGGTGCTTCTCACAAATTCTCTCAAGGAATATGGAATTCAGATGGCCATTGATTATCTCGACGTGTCTCAAATAATCAATCCACTGTTCCAGTTTTAGTTTTATAAAAACACACACACAAATGAAACGGTGTCTAGAATTACACACGCACACAAAAGAAACTTATAGCATATACAGAAACTCTCATATTTAAGTTTCTTAAAACCATATTGTAAACATCAAAATATGCCACATGCTTTGGGAACAATTTACTTCGCAAGCAGCAGATAACTCTCAGTTATAGACTACGTATTGTAAAAATCAGATAACTAACCAACCATGGCAGCAAGGTTTCAGATTTTCCAAAACCCACACTCAAAGATAAAATCGACACTATTTAGTGGATACCTATAAGGCTCAGTCCTGCAAATATAGAAGCCAAACCAAATATCATTCTTGGCTGTAACCGTTAACCCGGGTCAAGTTACCTCGCCAAGATTTTTTAGCTTCAACAATAATCGGGTCAAGTTACCCCGCCAAAATACCGACATTGGTATGTTATGGGCATAAAACATATAAACACAGGCATTAGTCGTCATTGCCTTAAGAAATCGAACTTTCAATTCGTAGGAAGGCAAATATTCCGCAAACACACTACTGTTGTTTAACAGCTTTATTCTCTTGCAAATCGGCGAGCTATAGCTATTTAGAAAAAGAAAAGATAAGGTTTCAGATTTTCCAGAACACACACTTGAAGATAAAATTGACACTATTTAGTCAATACCTATAAGTCTAAGGCCTGCAATATAGAAGCCAGACTCAATACCATTCTTGGCTGCAACCATTAAGTCGGGTAAAGTTACCTCGCCAAGATACCTTGGATGCAACAATAATCAGGTTAAAGAGAAAATCGACAGTGTTTACTCGATACGCGCAGGCCTGCAAATATAGAAGGCAAACCAAATACCATTCTTGGCTGCAACCGTTAACCTAGGTGAAATTACCTCGCCAAAATGCCTCGGCTGCAAAAATGATTAGGTCAAAGAGAAAATCGACACAATTTAGTCGATACGTATAAGGCGCAGGCCTGCAAATATAGAAGCCAAAACAAAAAACATTCTTGGCTGCAACCGTTAAACCGGGTCAAGTTACCTCGCCAAAACGTCTTAGCTTCAACAATAATCGGGTCAGGGTACCCCGCTAAAATACCGACGTTGGTATGTTGTGGCCACAAAACATATAAACACAGCCGTTAGTCATCATTGCCTTAGGAAATCGCGCTTTCAATTAGAAGGAAGAGTAAACACGCCAAGATGCAGGTAAACTCTAATCTACGAATTACATTTATAGTCACAGGCAAAATCCAAGGAAAATATTCAGGAAACACACTATTGTTGTTTCACAACTTTGTTCTTTTGCAATGCGGCGAGCTATAGCTATTTCAAAAAAGAAAAGCTAAGGTTTTAGATTTTCCAAAACCCATACTGAAAGATAAAATCGACAGTGTTTACTCGCTACTCATAAAGCTCAGGCCTACAAATATAGAAGCCAAACCAAATACCATTCTTGGTTGCAACCGTTAACCCGGGTCAAGTTACCTCGCCAAGATGCCTCGGTTGCAACAATGATCGGGTCAAATCAAAAATCGACACAATTTAGTTGATACTTATAAGGCGCAAGGCTGCAAATATAGAAGCCAAACCAAATATCATTCTTGCTTGCAACCGTTAACCCGGGTCAATTTACCTCGCCAAGATGTCTTGGCTGCAACAATAATCAGGTTAGGTTACCCCGCTAAAATACCGTCGTTGGTATGTTGTGGCCACAAAACATAGATACACTGGCATTAGTCATCATTGCCTTAGGAAATCACACTTTCAATTCGAAAGAAAAGTAAACACGCCAAGATGCAGGTAAACTTTGTTTTTTGCAATGCGGTGAGCTATAGCTATTTCGAAAAAGAAAATCTAAGGTTTCAGATTTTCCAAAACCCACACTCAAAGATAAAATCGACATTATTTAGTCGATACCTATAAGGCTCGGGCCTTCAAATATAAAAGGCAAACTAAATACCATTCTTGGCTGCAACCGTTAACCCAAGTCAAGTTACCTCGCCAAGATACCTTGGCTGCAACAATAATCGGGTCAGGTTACCCCGCCAAAATACCGACGTTGGTATGTTGTGGCCACAAAACATATAAACACAGGCATTAGTCATCATTGCCGTGTAAGCAACTAATTGGACCGCGTAACATTTAATGTGTTTTAACCCGGTTTCGGGTTGGGTAGTATTAACCCTAAAATTCTGGCTCCGAGTTTACCACATTAGGCTCAATTTGATTGGTAAACAACAAAAGAGCGGCGACATCCGCCATGGTTGCAAAGCTGATACTTTGCCCTCTAAATACGCGAATGTCACCAACTGCGTACACATCCGCAATGGTTGCAAACTAAATAGTTTACCCTGCCGAAAACGGATGGTTACGCCTTTATCTCAAGCTGCTAACGTGTTCGGATTCATCAAAAGGAACAAATTGAACATAGCATTTCCAACACAACAGTCACTACAAAACAAAAACAAAAAATCAACTAACTATCAAAATCATAAATAAAAAATTAGAAGACATCGCACAAAATGTTTACCCTAACATATGACAATCATAAAAAAAATCAAAACACATCAATAAAAATTAACAAATCCCAATAACAAAACCCCAATTTGAAAATTAAATCTTTTGAATATACCTTTTCATTAGAGGTTGTAACTTGCGGATGGATCATATGGATGATATAGGCGGTGGAAATCTTTGTGATGTGAGATAAGCAATCGTCATCTGGATTTCATATTCCCTAAAAGAGAATTTGTGAAAACCACCTTGACTCCATAAGAGAGATTGTGAGATGCGAGAATTTGTGAGAGAGAAGTAGTGGGAAAAAAATAATAAAAAAATCCGGGCCTTCAGGTGGATCAACGGTGGGTTTTCCGGCGGGTGAGTTATACCTCTGGTGGGTTTCCGGCGGGTCGACCCGAGAGCATTTAATGCAAAACGCTGCTCTTTAATATAAGTTTATGATGTCGAGAGAGTTGTTACTTGTTACATCTAAAAACGAAAGGCGTAAAATATCCAAACTGATAAAGTGAACGGACGCAATATGTACATATGCAATAAATAAAGACCATTGATAGCATCAGATTCTTTCAACTTTATGTTCACCCACCTATCAAAAAGTCGACCATTTTTACCCATTCTCCGGCGATATCAGCAACAATGGCTAGAACTGTATCTTACATCACTGGATCTGAACTCTTGTCTCTAAAAGAACGTGCTAATGCTACGAGTCCCTGAATCTCAGTAACAACTATTGACGTTTATTTTCAGATTTCCTAATCAATAACCTAATTAGCTACTTTCCTCAAATGAAATTATATAAACAAATTAGGGGATTCTTCTTCTCATGTTCCTAGTTACCTGAAGCAAAAAGTTCTTACAGGTAATTGTTGTTTTTTCTTTACCTATGCAATTGGTTTTAAAACTATTAACCTTTAGTTTTAATTTAGATAAATCTTAATTTTATTGATACTAGTCATGCTTCTTTGTTTTTGAGACTTATATGACGCATGTTATGTTATTTTATTCCGCTAAATCGTGAAAGTACAATTGAACCTTACCTTTTTTGTGTTTACTTTTACTTTTGTTAGTTTTTGTATTTGAACTTTGACATTTTCAAAATGATATTATATAAATTTATCTTTGATGATGAGTAGAAATAAAAATAGTTTGACTCGTTTATCCGTTGCTTACAGAACATGATAAATTGGTAGGATCTCACGATCTCGATCCGATCTTACGATCTCGATCTTGCAAAGACAAAAACGATCCCAGGTGGGATCGCGATCTTGACGGCCTTGGTCGAGAGAGTTGTTACTTGTTACATCTAAAAACGAAAGGCGTAAAATATCCAAACTGATAAAGTGAACGGACGCAATATGTACATATGCAATAAATAAAGACCATTGATAGCATCCGATTCTTTCAACTTTATGTTCACCCACCTATCAAAAAGTCGACCATTTTTACCCATTCTCCGGTGATATCAGCAACAATGGCTAGAACTGTATCTTACATCACTGGATCTGAACTCTTGTCTCTAAAAGAACGTGCTAATGTTGCTATTGTTGATGTCAGGTTAGTTTATCCTTGGTTCAATGATCATATGCATGTCTTTTTCTTATAAAAAGATTTAGATTAATGAGCGTTGAATTAATTAACAGGGACGAGGAAAGGAGTTATGATGGACATATAGCTGGGTCGCTTCACTTTGCTAGTGATTCTTTTGTGGACAAAATCCCTAGCCTTGTTCAAGCAGCTAAAGGGAAAGATACCCTAGTTTTTCATTGTGCCCTAAGTCAGGCATGTTATAAATTAACCAATTATTTTTATATGTGTTCATTTTTTAAGTTTATTCTAAGCTTTGTTTGTACTTATTGTTATGCCACATAGTGAATTAGAATTGTCATATATTTGGAAAATTTGGCTACGCTTTAACTTTTGGTTAAGAAGTGTGAAAAATATAAATTCGGTGGTTCTTCTTCTTCTTCTTTTTTTTTTTTTGCGATTTTGCAATAAGAGAATGGTTGTTTTGGAAAAGAAATGGCAAGTGTGTGATTTTGAAACGGATATAGAAAGTAAATTAACCCTTGCATCACTAGGTTTGGCTATCTTTCGTAAGAAATTCTATGATGATAATCAATGGCGTATATACATCCCCAGTCAAAATGCGGATAAATTTATAAGGAAAGTATCGTTAGGTTGTGCCGAGTCAAATCTGCTCCGTTTTTTTTCCGTTGCAGAAAAAAGATCCCTTCCCCCCGCTTTCAAAAATGATGAATATGAAGTCCGGGAGGCTGCAGGTACTAACTAGTAGTAGAAAATGCTGTTAGGTGTTACACATGTGGTTTGACTCGAAGGGTTGAGGATTGCTACATACTCTCGTTAAAGTCATAAAGAACCAGCCTTTTAGGTTGGTTGTGTATTGTTTTCAAATGGGACATAGAGTAATGAATCCTTACTCGTTAATCAGTTAGACTGTGATTGATGATCCCAACATGGCAACATTTGTTTCCTATCACATATGGCTTGTTCAGTTGTTCTACACTCGTTGATGTGATACTTGTTTATGCTCTAGCTATCTCATAATGTGTTTTACTTTATTATACTCTCTCTGATCAATTCATTCGAGTAACTAGCATTTAAGAGTGATCGTGCTTTGTTGGGCTGTATATGTAGGATTTATAATAAACTGGATATTAGTCGCTCTGTTACATATTACTTTGCTCATGTCTCATTGTTTCTGTGATATTTGATAATTGTGGTCCATTTAATCCTCATAATGTATGCAAAGTGATTCCTTAACATAAAGTGAGGTACATTTTAGCCTTTCTAGCCAATAAGTATGGTCCTCAAAGGAATTCATAGCACCTAGCAAGAATCGGACCTAGGATCACATCCGGACATATTGGCCATTATGCCAACACATTGGGTTTAGCATTGATTTGTACTCATAATATTGGCTTTCATTGGGTTATTCATTTACGTGCTAGACCTTGGTCAATATCCCTATGTCGCAAGCTCTTTTATCTCTTTGGCTTGCTAGAACTTCACAAGGTGAAATAAAAACATTAAAACCACACGGTTCAAGGAGCAGCACCTTGGCAGTCGCCGAAAACAAGCTAAGCTTATATTCCTTTTATTCCTTTCATATGTGCTCAAAGACAGATGTTGGCTGGGAAATATGAATGTTGATGCAGCTTCATTAGAAAATTATGCCACATTGGATTCCTTTTATCATTACAATGTGCCATTCTGATCAGCCATCATAAACTCGGAGCTTTTCTTGGTGTCTTTTTCCATAAGTCAGTTTATATTTTATACCACACAAAAATAAGTCATAACATGGCGCTTCATGACGTGTTTCCTTTTTGCACTTAAATCACCCTCGTGAAGAGGCGCACTCCGATACCATTGATGACCTTCATTCTATTGATTGGTTCTAGCTCAAAAGAAAAGCTTGCATCTGCTCCCCCTACGGAGTATTATATAACCGTTTCTCTCGTAAACGCGATCAGAATTATTAGTATTTTGCCCTGTTCCAGTAGCTTTTGAGCTTAATCATAGTCACGTCATCTTACATGATTCTGATTTTACTTGCTAATTTAGGATATTAGGTATTATAATCAATTTATTTCAATAGGTTTCAAAGTTGCTAAGAAAGCAGCAACAACAAAAATATCTACCCAGTTTTTGTTTAGCTTTTTTCATTCTTTCTTTCAGGTTCGTGGGCCAAAATGTGCACGCAGATTTGCAGACTATCTTGCACAAGGGAAGGATGATGCAGGAATCAAGTGTATAATGATTCTGGAACGTGGTTACAATGGTTGGGAAGCATCTGGTAATCCTGTTTGCCGCTGCAGTGGACCTACTTGTAAAGGTGGTTGCTAAATTCCAATGCCTTCTTGTAAAGCGGAAAGCATGTTAGCCAAACAATGCATGCATACATCATCTACTTCCTTGCAACTAGTCGTGTCCGATTAGTTACTTGACTAAACTCGACACTTATCCGTTTTGTATAATCCTACACAGTGAACGGTTATTACTCCGTTTTAATGGAAACAAATTGCTTTGGAAATCTTTATATCCTCACTATGGCTTGTTTTTGTGAATGCTGTTATCATTATAGTTATTTGTGTCGCCTATACATTTGTTTGATCTCACTATGTTTGTTAAGCATTAAAGGTGCCACATCACATACTTATACATTGTCGGGTCAATTACAGGTAGTTTGGGGGCCAAGAGGAACATTCCAATTTTGACTAGGCCATCTGTGGGCTTCAAGTCTTCAACCTTGAATCTAACTAAGAAATGTGTGATAATGTAATTTCAGATTTACATCAAATAAGAACTAGCAAGTTTTTCTTCTTGAATTGTTAAACCGGTTGGATTTATGTTAATACAATACATTGTTAACTGAACATAACAAACAGTTCAAAACCACTATTGAAAGCCAGGAATTTTGATTTCAAGAACTATAATCATGTTTGTAAAAGTAACTTTTGCAGGTCACTGATTATCTCTGAGTTTCCAACAAAAAATTTGTCAAGGGTATAATGGCAGTAGGAATCTTAAGGGACTGATTTAGTAAGTAAGATGCGAGATCTTTTTTTTAATCATGGTTTCCGACACATTGCCTGATTAATCTACGGGGTTTGAACCCACATCCACACAAACTTAAACCAGGTAAAGCCCTCCCTTTTCAGGAGATTGACGTGGCCACTTCAAGGAAGATGCGAGATCTTGATATGAGACGAAGAGCAATGTTTGTTAATCGAAATGTAAAACTTTCTTTACTCTGCGTGGAGCTGTGTTCCATGAAATACATGAACTAGCAAGACTAAACATGTGTTGTAGAACGATACAGCCAGATAATAAATACAAAAATTAAACGACTGAACAAGGACCATCCTTTCATGAACTATCACTTCACACAAGAAGATTATTTTTTTTAACCACATTCACTTTACAAAACTCCTGAACAAGGACCATCCTTTCATTCTCGTTATTGCAAATAAGTGTTATTTTTGTTGATTCAGTTTTTGAGATTTGTCTATTTTATCTTCATGAAAAGATGTATAACTATAAACTACGTCTGAATCACACTTAGAGCAGCTGAAGTATATGATAAAATAATTCAATTTTTTAAAAATATAAATTCGGTTTTACATAGGGTATGTTTGGTGAAACGAGCTGGGTTGAAGCTACAACTTATATTATAAGCTAGAAGCTTGAGTTAATTTTTTCATAGGGTTATTTAACGAATTAGTTGTAGTCGAAGCTTATTATAATAAAATCATTTTAAAATGTATAAAATTAAATTCACATATATTTTAAGCTTTTGCTTTTTAATCCATTTTATTATTAATGGTATTTAAGTAATTTGACTAACTATAAGAATCTATAATCCCTCATAAGCTCGTTTCAATAGGCTTGGATTTATGGACACTTATAGCTTATGAAAACTTTCACAATCTTATGTGGTAAAAAAAAACTTATTTTATAAAGTAACTTGTTTTAAAAGCTTAAGTCTTTATAATCATGTTGTCATACACAACCATAAGGGAGATGATTTGCACACATTATCTTTTGATTTGCATACTCATATGTACAACCAGTTAAAACAGCGTATATACACAGCACAACAGTTTAATACACATAATTGAGTGTCCAAATCAAAAAATTTAGTGTGAAAATCATTTCCCCAACCATAATACCATAAAAACAATGTTTTAAAACCCGGTTCGACTCGGCCGGTTCAACCGGTTGAACCGGTTCCGATCGAAAAAGGGGTCAAATTAAACCAGGTTTGATAGTTTCGAAACCCGGTTAGACCAGCCGGGTTTGAAGTGACCCGGGTCACCCGGTTCACGAGACCCGGCCGTGTTTTAGTTTTTTTCGTGTTTTTTTACAAGTAAAGCAAGTTAATTATATATACTTATGACGTAATTTTAATTTTTACATATTATGTTTGTTAATAAATTGTTTTTAGGCTTACTATATGGAATATTCATGATTTATATTTTTTATTTTTTTGTATCATTACAAATATTTTTTACTTTTTATTTTTGTGCAAGATCGGATTGACACGGTGATCGAACCGATTGAACCGGTGACCCGATAACTTGATCGGATCAATTAGAGACCCGATTTTCAAAACATTGCGTAAAAACCAATATAATAGTGTGTTTATTAAAAATTGCTGACTTTCTCAAGTAATGAAGTCAACTCATGAGCAATCTAAACACTTCAAAATAAACCTCTTAGAAAGTTGGTGTTAGAGAATCTGTTTGGGCCGGGCCCACTTAGATCTGTACCGGACCACCATTAGTTGTCATTAAATTGACATGTTGCTTTACGCCTTTACTAGAGGTTTTCTTTTTATTTATTTACTCCCTTTTGAAAATTTTGAATGTAGATAAATACGAGTATACGACGTTTTTATTAATCTATTTATTTTTCCAACAGTGAACTTTATCTTATACCTAGTGTCACAACATATGATCATTATTACTTTCCAAGAAAGATATTATCATTCATGAAAAAGAAAGGTCTTAATTATGTGAAAAAAAAGAAGAAAAAACATGAAATGGATGAGACAACTTAAGGGAGAGTGTGTTTTACGCGGAGCATGCGGTTAACATTAAACGTTGTGATTTTTGATGTTTGTATGGCACGCAGCAAATAGCTTTATCTATTTTTTTTAAATGTTCATTTTCTAATGTTTCACAAAGTAGCATTTAGTGGTGTTGAGTCTTTATGAGTTGTTTTACATTTTTAATGATAACCGCCATACACCAAAAGTTACCAAAAAGTTAGTAATAAAAAAGTTGTTAGTCGTATATTTTAGTAATTTGTTCACAACCAGAGTTTATATTAGTTTGATAGGGTTTGTGTCCTATTTATGTAAGAAGGTAAAGGTTTTCTTTATTTTTTTAACGGCGGATATTATTAGAGAACTAGTAAGATGCTAGAAAAAAATTACAAACTAATGTATCTAGGGTTTTTCAACTAAGAATTCCAATTGAAGTTGGATTTACATCGACTAGCACACCACGTAAACGACATTTGAACAATATCATCAAAGAGAGACTCCTTTCGAGGTTGAGATTTACCGAACACACATTGATTTCTAAAGCGCCAGAGAGACCACCACATGACGTAACACACACCTTCGAAAATGTCTTTAATTCCTTTTGACATGTGAGAATTATTAAGCCAGTTGAGCCAATCATCATACGTATTACACCCCGAATCAGTAAGCTCCCACCACCTAAGGACTTTACTCCACACTTGACGCGTCACGGGACAATAGAAAAACAAATAAGAAGACGACTCCACTGAGTTATTACATGAAGAGCATAGGATAGAAGGAATGTCAACGCCTATAAGTGAGAGATTCAAACGAGTCGGTAATTTATCTAGCCAAACTCTCCATGCAAAGATATTGATCTTAATGGGGATTACTTTTACCCATCTGGTTGGAGAATCGAACCTTGGAAGCAACTTGTCATCAATGAAAGAACAGGTAGAGTTCACCGAGAAATCACCTGTCGAAGATAAGGACCAAACCCAACGATCCTCAATTTGAAGAAGAATGCAGGCTGAAGTACACGAAATAAGGTTGTAAAATTGCTCCTCTTCAACGCCTCCCCTAGGCAGACGACGAAAAGAGAAAGCAAGAGAGGAGTGAGAAAATTTCTCAACCACACTAATATCTTTTCTCGACTCCAAGGCAAAAAGTCTAGGAAACTAAGATTTCAAAACCTCTTCACCTATCCAAAGATCGTCCCAAAACAACGTCTTTTCGCTATTTCCTACCTTCTTCTTAGCGAAGCCCAAGAGATCAATGCCTTTGCTCTTGAGAGAAGAAAGAACCTGAATAATGTCTAACCAGGGAGAAGTGCGAGAAGCAGAAGAAGTGCCATCAAAAGCTCCACGAGAACCATGGACTGCTGTAATAAACCGAGTCCATAAAGAAGGACATTGAGAAATATAGCGCCACACCCATTTGAAAAGAAGAGCTCGGTTAAATGCAAAAAACTTGAAACCCCTAGATTGCCTTTTTCCTTGGAAGCCAAGACATGATTCCAACCAACCTAGTTTACTTTACTGCCCGACCCATCTACACCATTAAAAAAATTCCTACGAAGCGCTTCCATTTTATTAGACACACATTTGGGTACTTTGAACATGGACATGTGGTAAAGCGGAACGGCAGAGAGAACCGACTTGATTAAAGTGAGACGACCACCAATGGAAAGAGTTTTAAGTTTCCATTTTGATAACCGAGAAGACAACTTGCAAATAACTTCAGTCCACGAACTTTTCCTCGACATAGACCCTCCAACTTTAACACCAAGATAATGGAAGGGAGTTGTAAAAGTCGCACAACCCACTTTTTAGCCGCATTATCTACTTCAATAGAACTAACACCAATCCCCATAAGCTTACTTTTGTGGATGTTTATCTTAAGACCCAAAGCTAAGAAAAAACATTGAAGCACATGAATAATGTTATTAATATTAGAGTCACTCCATTCCCCAACGAAAACAACGTCATCGGCATAGAATAAGTAAGAAAGCATAAAGGATTCATTGATAGAAACACCCTTGTAGAGACCAGAATCCATCACTTTGGAGAAAGATAGATGAAGGCTTTCCATAACCAAAATAAAATGAAAGGGAGAAAGATGATCACCTTATTTTAAGCCTTTATGAAATTGAAACTCCGAGGTAGGACTTCTGTTGACTAGAATCGATCCCATTGCTGATTTGAGGCAACCATCGATCCAGCTTCTCCATTTTTTGCCAAAGCCAAACGATTTTAAAACATCATTTAAGTAGTCCCATCTAACGGAATCAAAAGCCTTTTCGAAATCGACCTTAAAAATTAAAGCTTTTGATTTTTTTAACTTGCACCAAGAGAGTAATTCATTAAGAATACATGGCCCGTCTAGGATTTGTCTATTAGAGACAAACGCTGATTGAACATCACTAATAATATCAAGAATAACAAGGCTTAACCTGTTGGCCATAATCTTTGCGATAATCTTATACATACTCCCAATTAAGCTAACAGGGCGGAAGTCTTTAACCACTTTTGCATCTTGAATTTTTGAAATAAGAGCGATAAAAGAAGAATTACAACCTGGAGGGAAAGTTGCAGTAGCAAAAAAGTCTGTAACAGCAGCCACCACGTCCTCATCTATGATATTTCAAAATTTACGTATGAAATCAAAAGAAAAACCATCCGGACCAGGGGATTTATTCGTGCCACAATTCCACGCCGCTCTCTTTATCTCGTCATAAGAAACAAAACTTTCCAAATCTTCACTTTGCTCCAAAGTCAGCCGTTTTGGAAATTGAAAGTCAAGAATAATGTGCGACGAAAGAGTCATAGAGAACCTGCTTGAAAAGTGCTTTAAAAACTCAGAATTAACCTTATAAGGGTCTGAAATCCATTCGCCATCAAGAAGGATCCCATGGATTGCAAGTTGTGACCTTTTTTTATTTAAAATACCATGAAAGGTTTTCTCTATTTAATCATTAAGTTCGAGATACATAAATATGATACAAACCTTATCCAATTAATATAAACTCGGGCTTGAGCCTATTACAAAATAATACGACTAACAAAATAAACGGTTACTGTTCACATTTACTGCTTACAAATATTAAATTACTCACTGCTACTTCTACTTTTATTAAACACGCCTCAATGATTAAATGTTGTCAATTACATAATTTCAAAACATATTGTATGCATCACTATTTCAAACTTCGATTATTCACATCTATTGTAAGAAGTATTTTGATAAGTCTGGAGTCAGAGGTCAAGGGTTTGATTCTTACCCTTTACGAGGCCGAAAGTCCTTTTATATATTTGGTAGAACCGGAAGTAGTCTCTCTACCTTTAGTAGGGGTAGGGCTATTTACGTCTTAACCTCCCACATACTATTAGAAGATAAATTAGTTGGCCCAAGCCCGGTTTGTGGGCTTTGGGTCCATTAGAGTTAGGTTTATGCTACATTTGTAAGCTATAAATAGTGAGGATAATAAAGTATTACCAACGGGGTTTTCAATGTTTAACATGGTATCAGAGCGGGTCTGATCATCAGACCTAAGTGGCTACATTGAGCCGCCTTCACTATTAGATGGATTAGGCCCAAGCCTGACTTGTGGGTTGGGTCCATTAGAGTTAGGGTTATGCATTTGTACTCTATAAATAGTGATTAATAATAGAGTTATACCTACGGGGTTTTTATTATCTAACATGGTATCGGAGCGGGTATGATCCTCGGAACTAGGTGGCTATGTAAAGCCACCTCCCTTATGTCATCCCGTCAAACCTTAGCCACCAACATTATCTTCTCTTAAAAAAAAACCTAAATCCCAAAATTTGTCAAAAATTGTCCTACGAATTGCATTGCCAGTCGAGAATTTGATCATAACTGTTCTCGTGCTTGGCTGCTTGCTTAATATAATCCGCATACCCACTGTCCAAAATATGTCCTTCATGCAATAAACTACATCATGCAACCATAAATCTCACGATCCTTAACCCTAAAAACAACCCTGATGCCGTTCCACTACAAAAAAATCTTTCTACCTCTTCGTCAATTGTTAGTGATTTGTGTTGGTGATTTGTGCTAAGTTGATTTGTGTTGGTGATTTGTGCTAAGTTCACAAATCCACACAACCATGATTTGTGTTGGTGATTTGTGCTAAGGTCACAAATCCACACAATCATGATTTGTGTTAGTGATTTGTGCCAAGGTCACAAATCCACACAACCGTGATTTGTGTTGGTGATTTGTGCTAAGGTCACAAATCCACACAATCGTGATTTGTGAGATTTTTTTGTTTTATTGTTGAAAAAAAAGAGTTATTGTTTTATTGTTTGTTTTTGTTTTATTTTGTTTTATTTTGTTTTATTTTGTTTTCTGCTCCAGTCCGAGCTTTCGTGATTTCACCACTCGGACTGTGAGAGAGTATTAAAAGATAAATTAGTTGGCCCAAGCCCAGACATTGGGCTTTGGTTCCATTAGGGTTAGGTTTATACTATATTTGTAATTTATAAATAGTGAGGATAATAAAGTATTACCAACAGGGTTTTCAATGTCTAACACATACAGTGTGAAAGACGGTATTGAGACCCATAACCCGTGCAAAATGGTATTAGAAGTTACTTTCCTTTACTCTTTTAAAACATTAAATTTATTAGTATACTTCGTTAATCTACAATCATACAATGGGTCAAAGGTCATGCAACAATTATCGTGCAATAATTTGATAGTATATCATTTCGTGGAACACAATTGTTAATTTGAAACTTTTAATATATAGTAATAGTGTGCTAGAAAACCCTCCTTGGACCACACACGTAACTTGTAATTTATTAATCAGTAAAAAGAAAACATCGTTGTTGGTCCTTGTAGACAACTTTCATTTCTATATTCGTGTTAATTTTGATTGGTTTCAATATATATATCTTAAACCGTGAACATTTGAGTAAATTATTGTAGAAAATTTATAAACCGTTAATCTTTTAAGTTCACCACTTGCTTTTACTTGGCCATTCTCCTCTCCATGAGACAAAAGTGATTTGTATTTTTTTTGGAATTGATATGTACACATGTCAAATTGATTTGTACATATAAAAATGTTTGCGAAATAACTTTTATCCCCTCCTTATATTTCTCCTCAAAACTCGCAGGAAGCCCATCAATTATGTTTGCCTCCTGTCACATCCTTTGCCTCAAATTTTACGATCCTTAATCACGTTTTCTATAACGCACGACATCAATTATATTCTATACTTCCAATTAATTACGTTTCAAATTCCCATTAATTAATACTTTTCCTCAAGTCACTTTGGTAATCGTTCAAAGAACCAATCGAAGGATCTCCATTAATCACTGCGAAATCAAAATCCGAGGTGACTAGGTTGCTTTTGGTACGAGTCAGTTTGTCAACGGGACTTTTTAATTGGTCAATCTATCCAATCACTTGTTGTCTGCTCGTATCAAAGTATACCTCGGCTTTAAATTAATTGACACCTTTTTAGCCGCATTGGATTGGCAATTTACCGTAACTAATATCTTACAATTTTTGAGTCTGCACTTACCAGTGTGCTTTTCAATGTCACCTATTGCGACATTCGAAGGCACACATCACAAAAATGTTGGTCTTTGAGTGTGCTAACAGGTGAGAGTTTATAAACAACGTTGATAAGCCGGGATTCAAAAAAATAAAGTTGGCGGTCTATCTCCCAAAGTTGGCACGTGTGAGATCAGTTAACAAATCAAATGCCGAAAAGTTCGGTTTATAACAAATCGAATCGCTATCGTTGAGCAAACAAGTGAGTTAGCAATTTGACCAACTAAAAAGTCATGTTAGTGAAATGATTCGTAACAGAGCAACCGATATGAAACAAAAGCAAGGTCAATTTGTGTCATGGATCATAAAGTGCTTGAAACAACTAACGGTTAGTATGAAAAATGTTAAAGTGAATTTGTTTGTAATATCATTGGTTATAAAAAAATGTGATTAAGGATCATAAAATTTGAGGTGAAGGAGGTGACAGGAGGCAAACATAATTGATGGGCTTTTTGCGAGTTTTGGAGAGAAATATAAAGAGGGTATAAAAGTCATTTCGCAAACATTTTTATGTGTACAAATCAATTTGATATATGTACATATCAATTCCCATTTTTTTTACTAAATCCTAATGAAAGCATACTACCTATTATCTTAGAGAATCTTCAATGCATAAAATAACAATAGATTTTTACCACTACAAAAAGTCTTTCGAAAGAGTTTTTGTGCATTGCATTCAAAGTTTCTTGAAAAGCTTTTTAGAAAGACTTGATAAACATCAATTCTTTCTTCAATGTCTTAGCCTACAAAAGTGGTATGCATTAAATGCAAAAAACCATTAAAACTTTTTGCATTGTGGATGCTCTAGCAACTCATCTGGATACTTGTTGATCATTAAAACTAAGTCTAGAACATTTCTTGGCTTATAGTCACGACAAAGTCGTTTTTAAAATTTTGAGTGTCTTGAACGCAATTACATGATGAATCTTTTAGGAAAGAAATATTATATATAAGATGTCATCGTTTTTTTTTTAACCATGGTTTTTGCTCTTTAGGTTGACTAATCCACGGGGTTTGAATAAAATGTCATCGTTTATAAAATATAATGCAATTATTTATATAAACGTTCAACATATTACTCATTTAAGATATTTTCTTATCTTTTTTTTAGAACGGCTTGTTAGTTGTTAGTGGTTAAGGTCCAGCAGTGACATCTAATTGGGCAGTATGTTGTACCCTGAACCCGCATGTACTTCCTCCTATTCCGCCTGAAGGGGTAAAAGTCTCAGGTGAGACTCGAACTTGAAACCTCCCATAGCCAAACATCCCCTCCCCAAGCCCCTAAGATATTTTCTTATCTAAATATATTTTCTTGTTGAAAAATATGTTTATACACGTATATAATTGTTAAGTGAACAAATTTTAAAGCCTCTAAAATTTTTGAAGAATTAAATGACCGTTTACTTTGCACACTCTAAAAAACGGCCTTGAGTCACGATAAATATTGATCAAACCATGAATGAGAGTATATAGTAGAGATGTATTAGATTTGATAGGAACATGTTAGTGAAGATATATTATTTGAATTAAAATGGTAAAAAGCTAAGAGTGTTGTCATTGGCTGACATCATATACGTGACAATAGTATGTTTAAGTGGGAAAACAGAATACGTAATTGAGTGGGGTGGTGTGGAAGGCAACGTTTTCTCAAACAATTGGTGACCATGTCCCTTTCTAGTTTTTCCCACAAGTGCACTCTAATCCATCTCGCCAAGCAACCATCCCCGTCCACCGTCACCATCAACGCTCGTCGCCGCTAGTAGCAACAAATTAGTCTAACTTGTGTTAAAATCTGGCAACATGGGTGAAGTTGACAATATCGATTTTTTTATATATATTTTTTATACCTTTGTTTACGACTCAACATTATGAGCCGACAATATCGATTTTAATGTTAGCAACAAGTTTTTTTTTTTCGTTCTTTTTGGATACTAAACTTGATAGAGGAAGTATTTGAAATTGACTAAAACCGATGTTAATGATATTATGGTGCGTTTGGTATCCCACTTTTTATTGGGTTTTGACTTGAAAAGTTGTAATTCATTGTTTGGTTTAAATATTCTAAATTTCAGATTTGTCTAAAACCCTTGCAGAGGGGGATGACCGGATGAGTACAACTGTACAAGGAGACTCCTTTGGTGGGGATTCAACCATGGTGTAAGGCTTCATGCATTAATACTTTTATCTCTTTTTTATTTTGAATAAAAAATTACTTTAAATACTTCGCTAACNATATAAACAAATAATATTTTATTATAAATACCCAACTAACATATAAAACAAATAATATTTTATTATTTATACATACTATTTTTTATTAGTTTTTTTTAATTATAATATATTTAAATTCAAATCTAAATCTAAATCTAAATCTAAATCTAAATCATAAACCCACCAACAAACCAAACGCGATCTTAATTTTTGGCCGAAAA
>BQNB010062421.1:15980-36079 GCA_026074375.1 Tanacetum coccineum | reverse complement strand
GAGCAGCCATAGAAGTGTAATTGATGATCGTCGGTGATTAGAGGGATTAGGGTTTGTGATAGAAGAACATGGGAGAGAGATTATGTGAGTAAATTGTGTGTTTGAGAATGGTTTATATAGGTTGCAAGTAAACCCAGTGGCAAAGAAACCATAATTTTACACTTTGCATCCATATCTCCCTTGTTTCTAACGGTAACTTAACAATACTAAGGTTTGCCTGGCAGTACTAAGTTTTAGCTTGGCAATACTAACTTTGTACATACCATTAGTAACCAAAACTGGTAGCACTAACTAATTAAGTACCATATGTAGCCCTCAATCCTCATTCCAAATAACAGAATGAACCCCAAATAATCAGCATATCATCCATAACCTAGCTGCTAAGCAAAAAACACATCGACAAACTGTACAACAACTCTATATTACACCATCTTACCTCCCCTGAACTAATGCAACTATAGGTTGAGCATTCCAATGTTAACAATCAAGAAATTAAACCTGCTAACATTAAAAGCTTTAGTTAAAAGATCAGCTACATTGTCATCAGTGTGAATCTTCAGCACCTGGATAAGTGACTTCTAGCTTTAGGTACATATAAATAATAATACTACTTATATTAACCAAACCAAATCAAGTGACCCTTGAAAAGGTTTAAAGAAAGAAAATCAATGAAATCCGAGTAGTATATGATATTCCCGGGTCGTTTTTCCCAACGAGGAGTGCAATGGAAAGTCGAGAGTCGGTTTGATATTTGATGTTTGAATAACAAAGATTGGGTTGGATTTCTACGGAAATTTAATGCAATTAACTAAAAGCAATTAAAGCAACACAAATTTAAACTAAAAACGCAAACCGGGAATCCTAAAAACGCGTCTAAATTATCAACTAAGTCAAAAATTAACCCTACAACTAATTTTTTTTATTTGTAAACCTAAAATATGACAAAAGAAAATTATCTAAAAAAGAATTAGATTTTTTTAACTATTTTTGTATTTTCTATGAATTTTTAAAGTCTTAAACTAATTTAAAATGATTAAAAATAGCAAACTTGATGTTTAAAAATCCCATAAAATCACTAAAAGTCCTAAATGAATTGTTGGATTTTATTAAAATGAAAGCAGATAATAAGCTTATCCGAATAAGCTCGAAATAAGCTTAAACAACTATGAAGTAGCTTATAGCAAACAAACCCAAAATTGTGTATAACAAATAAATTTTGCACACTACCATCAGATAGCCCTACTGGTGCTGGTGGTAGTGAGTGTTAGGGTAAAGCGTTGGTTGTGTCGAGAGGTCGAGGGGTTCGAGCTTCTCAACTTGGTCCCTAACTGATGTTTTAAAACTTTTTTATTTGAAAAACTCTTTTTAAACCAGCTTATGAAGAGGCTTATGGGCGACCAACTTTATGAAGGGCTTAACTTTTTCCAAGCTACAAAATAGCTCAAAAATGAGCTTATAAGGGGGCCTGGTCATAGAGGCTAAATAGCACAAATATTAAGCAGTTAGTGTTCAAGCATGGAGAGCTCACCAAAGCTCACACAATCTAACAACAAGCTTTCAAAAATTCAAATCACATTCAACAAACATTCTTAAACTCAGGTTAAGCAAGATTAACAATAAATAAGCACTTAAGCTGAATAATGCTAACAGAATTAACTTGCTACTAACAAACTTAACTTTAAACTAGGTTTCTAAGCTTTTTAAGCTAAGATTAATCTAGTATAAGCTACTTTCAGAAGCTAAAAACTAAAACCTAACAAGTTTAACTATTATACTTCAAGATTAACCCCTAAAAACACTACCTCAAACAGATTTAAAATTAAGAAATCTATGATTAAAACTGTCACAGAATGGGTGTTTTTAAACTAAGACATAATTTTTTAAAACTTTGCATTTGACTAAACAACTAACCAGAGCCTTAAACCAGATATTGAGCACTTATAATAGGCCAAATACAACAAGAAACAACATTCAAACACTACTCAACTTAAACTTTAAGGATTATGCAAGTTTAGACCTTAAAACTATCACAAATCCAACTCTTTGTTCTTAAAACCTAAAATCACAATTCCAAACTTAAACCTAAGCCAAAAACAGATCCTAAGGCCTCTAGAATGATGATCAAAGTTGGCAATTGGTCAAAATGGGTCAAAACAGTTCTAACCATGGGTTAGAACTGTTATCCCAAACACTCCTTTATAAAACAGATCAGCCATTTAAAGCTTATAAAATCAGATTTAATGTTTAAACTTCAAAGACCAGATGTTTTTAAGCTTAAATTAAACCTAATGAACAAGTTTAAACACAGAAATAAGCCAGAATGATAAGTTAAAAGATTGTGCTAATAATTTAGCTATTTAAGACAGATTTGAACTAGAATTTGCACAAATGACATTCAAACTACAAACTAAGCAACAATAGCACTAAACATGATAGTCAAACACAAATAAGCAGATAGGCACAATAAATAAGCAGAGATAAGCAGTTGAATAGTAAATAAGCTAAAAATTGAAATTTGAGTTTTTTATGTGTGGATACCTGCATCCAAGCTAGAAGAACCAATAAGCTATACCTAAACTAATCCTAAGCTTATCCAATAAGCACTAAACCCAAGCTTAAAGCCATCCAGTATTGCTTTAACATCCAAAATAAGCCAAAATCAGCAACTCTCTTTTGCTTTGATTCTTTCTCAGTGAACTTTTTAATAAGTGAGCTAACACTTATAAGCTATTAAACAGCTTGTAAGGGTGAGCTTATAGCTTACGAATTTGTAAAAAGAACTTAGATGATGTCCAAAAAATTGCACAAATACAAACTGAAATTTAAGAACACTTGAATTTTAAACTGAAACCAACTTTTTCATTAATTGAAAATGAGAGTACAATGCTTTGAAAAATAAACTATATTAAACTAATATCAGCTAAAAAACTAACTAGATATGCCCCATGGCTTACAATGTCCTATTTATAGAAAAACTAATGTCTTGGTCCTCTTTGATGTGTGCTTCTTCTGTGAGTGAACCAAAGGTGTTTTTGTTGTGTGAGGAACTCAAAGCTTTCATCTAAGCCATCCATTTTGCTTGGTGCCCAATCCCTTCAATCTCAACCATCAATTTTTTGTCTTTAACCTTGAACGAATGGGGTTTAAGAGGATTGCCAAGGTGGCATTGAACCCATGTGAAGTGGGTTGAGGGATGGTGATGGTTTTGTCTTGTGTTGAAGGGGGGTGCAGGGAGGAAGACACAATTAAGGCAATTTGGCGCCAAATTGGTTTTTTCGTTTGTATTACTGTTTTGGTGATACAGGGTTAAAGGTTTGTAGATTTGACAGGTTTGGCCCCTCAGTTTGATATGTGTGTTGACACCGGTAGTCCTTTTGGACTAACCATGTTAGTCCTTAAGGACTAACGGTGTAAGGTGTAATAAGGTGTTGGCACTAACAGGCTGTTAAGTTGTTTGGGCCTTCTATATCAAAGGATTCGGGCCAGGTTTTAAATAAAAGGAAATTGGGCTTTTAAAAATGGTTTTGGGCTTTTTATAATATAAGCTTTGTTAAGTCTTGGTATTAATAGCTTAATGGGCTGCCCCGGCCCATTAGATGGGTGCGGGTTGGCCCATTAAGTATTTCTTCGGTATCGGCTTCGTCTTTGACTTTTGACTTTTCGGAGTTGACTTTTTGGTTGACTTTGACTTCGACTTTTTGACTTTTCACGCTCTTTTCATTCCCGTGCTCGGTTTTGTTTGTGATGGCTTTGTTTTTGTCCTTTTCTTAGATATCCGTTACCTGCACAATATAAATGCAAAACACACAAATACAATGTATTTTTGGTATGTTTTTAGTCTTTTAGGTATGTTTTCCTAGGTAAATGGTATGTGTAATTAAGCATATACCAGTAACCCTAAGAAGAAAGTGAGTTCTCCCATAGAACTCATCTGGAATCTCTTGTGCATCAAACCTTCAAACTCATCAGATAGGGACATTTTAGTTGACCTAAAGATGATATCATCAACATACACATGTACTAATAAGATATCACCTTTGTCTTTCTTGATGAATAAAGTCTTATCTATAGTGCCTCTTCTAAATCCATTTTCAATTAAGTAGGTACACAAGGTCTCATACCAGGCTATAGGAGCTTGATGTAGACCATATAAAGCTTTTTCTACCTTATACACTTTCTCAGGAAATTGTGGATCTTCAAAACCAGAAAGTTGGCAAACATATACCTCCTCATAAATAGTACCATATAAGAACGCACTCTTTACATCCATCTGGTACACAATAAACCCCATAAATGATGCATAGGCAAAAAATAACCTGATTGCTTCAATCCTAGCAACAGGAGCAATAACCTCATCATAATCAATTCCTTTTTCTTGGGTATAACATTATGCAACCAGTCTTGCCTTATTTCTCACTACAATGCCTCTCTCATCCTTTTTGTTTCTAAAGACCCATTTTGTTCCAATGGCCCTCTTGCCATTAGGTAAATTAACTAGTGTCTAAACCTTCTAAAGTTGAAATTGTAGAAGCTCCTCTTGCATTGCTTCTATCCAAATTAGATCTTCTAGAGCTTGAATCACTTTCTTAGGTTCTATTTAAGAGAGAAAACAGGCAAATAAGCAGTTCTGACAATCTTTGTGATTTGTTCTCCTCTGCTTATTAATGTAACATACCATAGCATGTTCGGTCATTCTCCTTGTTTGAATAGCTGAATTAAAGTCTCCAATGATCTGGTCTTTAGGACGATCCTTGTCAATTCTAGTTGTAGGAATAGGACTGACATTCATGGTTGTTTCTAAGTTGTTGAAGTCAGCCTCTGCACCCATATCTTCATCATTATAAGCATTACAAAAAATTCCAGTATCATCCATTGGAGTCACATTTAAAACAGGTGGAAGTGTAAATGCATTTTTGAAATGAGAAAATCTTTTAAATAGATGTTCCTCAAATGCATTAGTAGCTTCAGCAACATTAATTCTTGTGGCTTGATCATCCTTCCTATCTTTATTCGAAGTTCCACTTTCAATCATTTCAGTAGACTTCTCTTCAGCATCTTCTTCACTGACCTTAGGATATTGAGAGATTAATGGATATGTTATACAGATAGGTGTTAGGATGTATTCTTGCTCAGGTTCCGTCTTCTTCTCAGCTTGACATGTAACAATATTATCTCTAGTTCCTGCAATACCATTAGTTTGATTTCCTACAACAACTTGTACATAGTTCATAGATGTTGGGAATTAAGAGCTTTTACAAGTTTATACTGCTGATGGACATAGTACTGCTATTGAAGATTGAAGAATATAGACTAAGTATAGTTAATACTGTTAGTATAATAGTTAGTATTGTTAGTTATATAGTTAGTACTGCTTAAGTGATATGCATGAGTTATATTAGGAATAGATATGCATGATCACTTGACGTATTTTGTAAGCCTATTAGGGTTTTCCTTTGTGTATAAAAGGAACCCTACGGCATAGTTAGAAAATACACAAGTTTATATAGTTATTTATTCTATAACCTAGGCCTATTATTTACAATCAATATATGTTCAAAGTTTTGTTTACATTGTTCTTCTTAGTATTACAAGTTAGATTCCACATAACTTGTAGTATTCATAATCATATTTTCTCACATAGTTAGTTTGGATTTATCCAAGTTAACCAAGCTTTAACAAGCTAAGAAGATCTATTCATTGGGACTCACAAGTGGTATCAGAGCTTATAGAGAAATTCTGAATAAGAAGAACTCATTCAGATCCAGATCTCTACCTATAATACAAGATGTCTGGTGAAGAACCTACACCACAAATGGCACCAGTGGAATCTCCTTAAATGATATCTACTATAAAGCTACCTATCCTCAAGAAAGGTTAATACACCCTTTGGAGCATGAGGATGGAGCAGTACCTCACAAACACAAATTATGGCTTGTGGCAAGTAATCATGAATGCTGATGAACCTGTACAAACAACAAAAGATGAGAATGGTGTTGAAACTAAAGTACCACCAAAGACTGCTCAAGCACTATTACAAAGGCAAAAAGAAAGAAAAGCTAAAAGCATTCTGCTTTTGGCTATTCCTGATGAGTATCAACTGAGGTTCCATATAATCAAGGATGCAAAGTCTTTGTGGGCTGCTATCAAGAGTAGATTTGGTGGGAATGTTGAATCTAAGAAGATGTAGAAGAATGTCTTGAAGCAACAATTTGAAAACTTTTCTGTATCTGACACAGAAGGCCTAGACAAAGCATATGATAGGTTTCAAAAACTTATCAGCCTTCTAGAAGTTCATGGTGCAGCTGTTCCTAATGAAGATGCAAATCAGAAATTTTTAAGAGCTCTACCTTCATCATGGAACAATGTAGCCTTGATTATGAGGAACAAAGATGGTATAGATGATTTGGATATTGATGATCTATACAATAACCTAAAAGTGTTTGAAGCTGATATCAAAGGTTCCTCTGGATCATCTTCAAACTCTCAGAATGTGGCCTTTCTCTCTGCAGAAGACACTAGCAGCAGTAATGAAGTTAATACTGCTAATGGTGTTTCTACTGCATCAGGCCATAATTCTCAGACAAGCCATACTCACATCAAATACATGATGATCAATGTCTCATTCTTGCTAATTAGATCCAAATAGTCCACATACTGGATATGAAGATAGAGCATATTAATCATGATGGATTTGGAAGAATGGACCTTAAATGCAGTGGGCCATGATTTCTATGAGGTAAAGAGATTCTATTAAGAAACTAAAATAAAGTTAATCTTTAAAGAAAAGAAACTATAGGTTTGGACAAACCCAAGTTGAATGTTTTAACTCTCCATAGAAAGGAGCCAATTGCCAGGAATGAGAAGCACTATAAGAAATCAAGGGAACAGAATGGAGAATGCAGGTATAGGAGCATGGAATCAAAACCAAAGGACTATACTATAAAACCTCTGATCATTGGTTTCAGACAATGCTTTGATTTGTGAAGATGGATTTGGTATAATATAGGTTATATAGCTCAAAGATGGAACCAACTGAATTTGTTCTTATGACCTACACTTCAGGATCTGACACAGAGTACAATCTTGTTCTAAAAACTGTGTTAAAACATATGAAAAACTTCAAAAATAGTTTGATGAACAGAGATAAACTCTTAATAAGTCTAATCTAGAATTTGTTGCTTATCAGTTAGGCCTAAAATCTGTAGAAGAACAATTAATTGTTCATCAGAAAAATGAAGCTGTCTAGAGAACAGATTACAAGTATTAGAGTTTAGGATAAAAAGATAAAAGGTAATAATGTCACTAGACTTACATATCATTTAAACCTAACTAAAAGAAAAGAAGATTTGAAAGCTAAACTAAAACAGTTTGAAACATCTTCTAAAAACTTAAATAAACTGATTAATAGTCAATTGAGTACTAAAGATAAAACTGGTCTGGGTTATGGAGATCAATTGAATGAAAGTGAAAGTGTATTTAATATAAAATACGTTCTTTGATAGTCATACAATGATTGTGATGACAAATCAAACAAATGATAGATCCAAAAAGTTAATGGAATATCATGGCATCCCCTCCTCTAACTGGGACTACTGCCTCCACTTATAGATGACTTATCTTAACAAATTGGATATTAATGTTTTATATGCCTACAGAAAATAAACTAGTGCTAGTGTGTCCACAAGTAAGAACAAGTATTCACCCAACCTAGCAATTAACATTACTAGTGTAAAAATCCTAGAGATGAATCTGATTAGGGCCTAGTGATTTATCATTGAAGATTAGGTTAGTGATGATGAGGAGGATATTTTTCAATCTAATGATGTCCAAACAACAGTCAAACCTAGTTTTTAAAAAATTGAATTTACTAAAGCTAGGAATGAACCTGTTAAAACTGATAAACAAGCTGTAAAACTAGGATGTCACTCAATCTCCTAAGGTAGATAAAAAGATTAGGAATGGGAAATAAGATGAACACAAAGAATTGAGGGTTAGGTTTGGGTATACTAAGAAAGTATTGATTTGTTATGGAATCAAATCAACCTAATAAAAGACTGTGAATTTTCCATGAAAAGATAATGCCCCCCCTAAAGAACTGTATGAGGTAAAGGGTACTGGTCATAGGGAAGTTAGACCAATTTGGAACAACACTCAAATAATTATAATCAACAAATATAAATTTATTTCCAGCTGCATCTTACTAGTCTGGAAGAATACCAGTTATTACTATGGCCAAATAGTATAGTTAATACTGGCTACCCCAAAAAATAGAGTTAAATGTTTACAAATCAAAAATAAATTACTTGTCCCTAAGTCACATTCACCTATTAGAAAGGCCTTATTTTATAATCAACATAGTTCTTAAATACAGGTTTCAAAAGTAAAAGTTAATACTGATTTAAGGTATTGGTGAGTTAAATACTCTGCTAGGTCAAAGCAGCAATTTGTAACTGTTAAGTTAGGGAAATGAAGGTACACTCTGTTAAGGCCTCTGCAGTTGTGTTGGAGACCTAAAAATAACTGATTTAAACAATGGCATGCTAAAGACAATAGTAGGATCATGGAACTCAAAAAGAGGTAAAAATGATTATATAGAACCACAGAAGCATGACGTCAAGTAGGTATGGCTTGGGTCCCCAAGAGAAACTGCACTCACACCAAGCTTTAAAGTACAAAGGAATGTTTGACAGTGGATGCTCCAGGCATATGACACAGGGACAAAGCCTTACTTTTACTGACTATCAAGATATTGATGAGTTTTTGTTTTCTTTTAGGTGAAGTACTTAGAGAGTGGTAAGATAACCGGTAATTTTGTTAAGATACTAACTAACAAAATAGACTTTGAGAGATGTTTATTTGTGAAGGAAACTAAAGTATAGATCTTTTCTTTCTCATCCAAAAATGTGTGAACAAAAAAACAGTGTTCGTATTCATTGAAACTGGAATGTCTTGTTTGTCTCCTGACCTTTAAACTAAGTTGGATGAAAGTCAAGCTACTACTAAGTCCACATTCAAACAATATGTACAACTTTGATCTAAAGAAAGATGTTTCCTTCTGTAGAACTAAACTTGTTTATTTTGTAAAATCCCAATGATGAGTCTAATTAAGACTATGGCATAGGAGGCCGGGTCATGTGAATTTTAAAATAATGAATAAACTTGTGAAGGGAAACTTTGTAAGAGGTCTTCCTTCAAAGGCTTTTGAAAATGATCATACTTGTGTTCATTTAAAGGAAGCAACACAAAGCCGTCCTGAGAAGACCAAACAAAGTGAGAGCATCCATCATCAGCCACAACCTTTATTAGATGTAACACATGGACTCTTAGGACCAACATCTATAAGGATGTATCAACCATAAGACCTAATTGCCTTTAGCGGACTGAGACTTTAGGTAGGTTTAATTTAGAGCGTTTTCTTCTTACCACTAAAGTGAAACTAGTGGGTTTCCTTAAGACATTTATAACAGAAGTAGAAAACCAATTAAACATAAGTGATGAAAGTAATCATGATCTGATAATGGACAAACATTCACAAACCAACATGAGAAAATGGATGAATTCAGTGAGCAAAAAGGAATAAGTGTTCTAGAACACTACAAACAAGATGGAGAGATCTGGATGCGACGAGAAAGAAATAGGACCCTGAGTGAGGCAGTCTAAAGACAAAGCTAGCAGACTCACTTCTACCTATAGTATTTTGGCTGAAGCTTAATACTGGCTTGTTTGGCTTGATATACCGGGGTCTAGTTACCAACCTCATAACACACACCATAATGAAACTTATTATACTGGCAGAGCACTAAAGCACAAGTTTTCCATGAGACCTTTTGGATTCCTGTTCTAAACTAACCTTAGTATCTGCTACCCTAAACTGACAGATCTAAACTCCCATTACGAGTAGCAAACGTTCATATTGAATGGGCAGCTGAGGCGAATCTTGAGTCTGTTTGTCTAGTCTCTCTCAAGTTCCTACATCCTGGTTCAAAAAATCAAGGCTTTTAGGATTTAATTAACACTGAAACCAGAAAAGTTGAAGAGAAGTTGCATTGTAAACTTTTCCTTGAAAAAAACCCATATTGCAGGAGCAAGGAACCTAACTGACGTTTTGATAATGATTCCATAACAACTTCTATGAATTATCAACCAGGGTACTGCAGGGAATCAAAACTAGACAAAATCAGGACCAAAAGAAACTAATGGCAATAACAGTTGAAAGAAAATGGTGATGCTGGACAAACTGAAGATAGAATGTCTAACTCCAACAATAAATTGAATGTACCCAATATGGTCATCTATCGTCTTCAAGCTACAAGAGCTCAATGACAAGGCTGAGATGAATACAAGTTGATGCCTATGGAAGCTTATACAAAAAGACTATACAAGACCAGCAAGTGGAGTATGGATCAAGCTTTTGAAGAATGTTTCTTATGATAAGATGATGGATCAAGAGAAGGAGTCAACGATAGTAATCAATATGTTGTTATGAGAAAGAGTTTAAAGCCAGATGTATGCCATCTTCTACCAAAAGATACTAAGCTAGCTAACTAACTAGTTTTCATACTGGTTAGCACACCGATTAATACTATACTAGTGCATCCAGGACTTTTAGTCCCTATTGGAGCCATCAAGTGGACCCATCATTTGTTCCCTTTATGGTGAACTTTTCCTATTTGATGCTGCTAATCTTCTTCATGATCCTCTAAATGCCTGAATAGAGGATAATGCTGAAATTCAAGAACTGCATTTTTGTGCAATGCCTATGATGATTCAGACGTGAAACTCACAATGCACCTTATGTTGATCAAAATGTGGGTGCAGATCTGATAATCAACAACTGAACATCCACTGTTGTCATTCTCCTATTCCTACAACTAAGACACCTCTATTCACCCTAAAACCAGATATTAGGACCAAAAGTCCAGTCAGTACAAACCAAAGGAGCATACAAGATGAAAATTCTAAAGAGGATGTCTATGATTAGCTACATCCAAAAGCAATGAAGACAAATCACAATATTTCCAGAACTGCGTATATGCTTTTTCATTCTCAACATGAACCCAACAAAAAATATCTCAACCCTATGATGAAAGTTGGGTGTAAGCAATGCACGAGGAGCAGCTGTTCATGTTTCAAGAATCAGATAGGCTTGGACATCTAGGTTGACTTACCTAGTTGCAAAAGGCTATAGGTACAAAGTGGTTGTATAGAACTAAGAAAGTATTGAAAGGGGATTATTTTATATGGTACAAAGCCAGACTGGTACACAAGGGTATAAACAGAGAAGAAGGCATTGATTATGATAGTTTTTTGCTCATTTTGGCTAGGGTTGAAGCCATCGAGTGTATTGTACCTTTGCAAATCATTTTATGATTTTTTCCCTGTGTACAAGATGGATGATAAAGAGTGCATTTCTCTATGAACACTATTAAAGAGGAGTATATGTTGCAACCTCCAGTTTTTGTGGATCAGAAATCCAAAAAAAGTCTACAAGTGGAAAACCTTATATGGGCTTAAATCAAGCTACTAGGCTTGGGATGACAACTCTCTATCCTATGCTGCTGGATAGTGATTTCACAGGGGCAAATTACAATACTTTGTTCATAAGAACTCAAGGGTATATTCTACTGTTCAAGTATATATAATGACATCATCTGTGGGTTCCAACTAATAAGTCTTAAGGTGAGGAGTTTTGCAGCATAATGTCACAACAATTTTCAGATAGTTCAATGAGAGCACTTACTTCGTTCTGGGTTACAAGTCCAAGCAGAGCAGAGAGAAGAGATTCTTCATTAGTCAGGACAAGTATGTTGGTGAGATCCTGAAGAAATTTGGCTTTTTCATATAGAGTCTACAGTCTCCTATGGAAACTCACAATTCTTAACAAACGATAAAGATGGTGGGATGTTGATGTTCATATTTATACAGGAATAATGAGGTAGGTCATTGATGTAACATTACGATCCTCCAAGGACCAGAATTAATGTTTCTCAATTTGTGTCTTGCTCAAGATTTCAAGTTCAGCCAAAAGTTTCCCACTTAAATGTAGAAAAAAATCTTTAGATACCTTAAAAGACTACCCAAATTGGAGCCATTTTGGTATCCTAAGGACTCTCCTCGTAAATATTGGAAAGCTTTTTCAGACAGTGACTATGCAGGTGCCCAGCTTTAGACAGGAAATCCACAACAGGAGGTTGTCAATTTCTTAGTTCAAGGTTAATCTCTTGGCAGTGTAAAAAGCAGACTGTGGTGGCTAATTCAACTACTGAAGCTAAATACATTGCTGCTTCTTACTGTTCTGGTCAAGTGCTTTGGATCCAAAATCAGATTTGTAGTTAAGGAATTTAATTTTATGCAGACAAAGATTCATGTTGACAATGAGAGTGCTATTTGTGTTGTCAAGAATCCTGTCTGTCATTCTAAAACAAAGCATATAGAGATTCAAAATCATTTCATTAGAGACTCTTATGAGAAGAGACTGATTGAGATGGTCAAGATACACACTGACTACAATGTTTTAGATCTTCTTACTAAAGCCTTTGATATGACTAGTTTTTCAGTTTTTGGAGATATGCAAGCATTGTTAACTTAATCCTTAGTGCATGGATTAAGGGAGGCTCTTTGTGTACATATGTTGGTTGAGCTGGTATAGAAGGATATATATGATGGAAAGTCTCTTAATACTGCTGGGCTTAGTTGATACTGTTGGGTAAAACTTTATACTGCTGGTACAAATGTTAGTATTGCTAAGGCTCAGTTAGTACTGCTGTGTATATATGTATAGGTGGTGCTGATAAAAGTTTGAGGGAAGGATATTGCTCATATCATGGATGTCTTTTCAGTGTTGGTTATACACCACACAATAAATGGTCATCAATTCACCATGTCTAACAGACAAGAAAGAATTGGCTATTCTAAGAGCCCAAACGACAACTAGGTAAAAATTATCAAAATCCGTTGATGCTGATAGTTTAATTGCCAAAAACGTAAGCTTCCAACTACAGTTATGTTTGGGAGGACTAAGATTAAATTATGGGAAGAGAAATAGGTCAAAAGTAGTATATTTGATAGCAGGTAAAAAGTTATTGACTTCTATTCATGGTTAAGCATCAAATATGACTTCCTCATGAAATCTTACAGTGTCAACTAGTTATTTCTAGTGTGTTTGTGATGAATAGAGGTATTGTTGCATAACTATTGGAGAAAAGGTTAATACTGCTAGGCAAATGATGGGCAAAAATATTAGTACTGCTAGACCAAAGTTAATACTGCTAGTGTTAACTTAATACTGCTAGGTTACCGTTAGTACTGTTTGGCGGTGGAATTAGTTAGACATTAAATTAACAATATAACTGTTTGAGAATATTTATTTGCCCGCATACAACGCTTATTAGTTACGCTTGAATTTGGATAATTCTGATACTCTATAATTTTTAATCTTTTATTCAAGATAATATCACTATTTAATTCAGAGTTCAATTCACATCAAACCCATAAGTGTCAACTATATTTATCTAACTGTCTAACATTAGATCACTACCAATCATAGAATCGACCTAAACCCAGAATTTATTCAAGCTATTACTATTCTCACATCATCTTTAATCAAACTTGGATTCTGTGATAAACACAACATTGTATGCTTTTCTTAAAAGACAAACTGGGAGGTGAGAATTTCATCAGATATAGATTTTTGTCTTGCTGATTGAGCCCATATCTGGTATTCTTTGACTGCTTTCCCTACTATCTATCTCTCTAATTGAATAGTTTGCAGACGCTACTGTCAAAAACCAGTCAATAATAAGAACAAAAACCTATCTGTCACATTGATGGGCAGTACAATTGCTATTGACTGAAGCATCTGTGTAGGAACATCTCCAATTACAGGAGCAGATGGTAATTAGTTCATTGCCCAATTACTGAAAAATTTTGAACAACTCATCTCTAATAGGTATGTTTCCTAATGATGACAAACCCCTACTTTTCAAGAAGTAAATTTTCAACCCCAATTGATGTTTTTCGACCATACCATCTTACATTGTATAAGTCCCAAGAAAACTTCATGGGAACATTTTTCTAGTAATATTGCAACTGCAATTATTTGTTTAGCTACAAACAGGACTTTTAAGTTTTCAAAGCTAATTTTTGATGGTATGGTGAAAAATGTGGATAGTAAGACAAAAATTTTAATGTATCCACGATTTATATAAATCATTTTGAATAAAAAGAAAAGGCTTCTTAAACAACACAAGAAAACATATGTTGCTCCTTCTTTAAAACAAAAACTTTTTAGCAACATGAAAAGAGGTTTTTCAGGGGTACATATACCTCTATTTGATTCTATGCTAGTTCATAACCAACCTGGTCAGGGTGAAGGTCCATCAAGCCTAGTGGAACCCAACACACATCCACTCTCATCGAAACATCTCCACAACTCCAAAATATCTCCAACACCTATAGGAAAACTAGGACAAGAACAAGAAGAATGGGCATTAGGATACCTCAGTCTGATGTTCCATCAAGTATTGCAGATGAGGCCATTATCAAGGAGATGCATGATGGATTGGTAAGGGCTACCACTACTGCTTCTAGCTTAGAAGCAGAGCAGGGCAGTGGTAACATTGCTAAGACCCAAACCAAGGCAACATCATCTAGGCCAAGTTCTCTAAGAACTAGCTTAGAAGGTGGTCCCGGGTACCACTTTACCATGGGGGATATTCCTGTTCAGGCTAGGCCTGAAAGGGTATCTAACTTGCCCAATGAACCACCTCTTAGATAAGGTAACACATCTCAAAGTGGGGAGGGTAGTGATAAGATCATTTATAGCTCAAGATTGATTAGATCTTATATATCTAGGATGAACAATAAAAATGATTAATGAACACTATCAAAGTTATCACAAGGTTTTCTTTATTAAACGTTTCCCTATTACCCCAACTATAATTTGGGGCTACACCAACTAACTATGGTGTACTATTTGACTGTCATCAGTCGACTTGCTATTTAACTATCTAGACTCTTATTGGGAGAGCTCTAATTTTCTATGGATGGGTATCTAAACCATATGCATGATAATCTCTTTATATAGAGAGATATCAAGGCTTACAACAGAAAAGAAGAACAAACAATATATTTAAAACATTTAAGAATATCTTCTAATATCTTCTGTATCTTTATCATTATAAGGAGATCTTCTGATATCTTCATCTTTATCTTCATATTCTCCACCAGCTTGAAGATTTTTGTAATTACAGTTTTAGTCCTTTTGTTTTATTCTTTTATTCATTTTGTCTCATCAAATCAAGAACCCCAACAATCTTCCCCTATTTGATGATGACAAAACAAACAAAGTCTCGTACGAACTTCATCATAAATCCAAATCTTCCCTTGAAGTTGAGATATAATCATCTCCCTAAATGAAACAAAATCTTCAATGCTTCCCCTTGACTTAAGATCTCCTTGAACATGTCACCACACATAGTAAGCTGCAAATCATATCTCTATAGTCTTCTTCCCCTTTTTGTAATCATCCAATAGGGGTCTTCTATAGATATGCAACTTGGATCATAACAGCTACAAGCCATATACCACAACTACTAATCTAGCCTTCCAATACTCAAAATACCCATCATGAAGCATAATACGAAAAATGACTTTGAGTAGTAGAAATATAAACTAGCAGTAGTAATAAATGACTAGCAGTAGTATCGAAACACTTCCCCTCAAGTGGTGCATGTAGATGGTTAAACATTTAATCAATAAGCTTCCCTTGAAACCCATAGTTGACCATGTACTCTTAATCCTCGAACTCTGTAGGCTCTATGTATGATTACTGTATGAGAAAACTGAGTATAGACGAATTTGATTGAAGAAGTAGAATCTCTCAAACTTGTGTATTATGTCCTTGCACTAACAACGTGAAGTTAACGTAATAGAATAACTCTGAGAAATATAAGTAGGAACCCGCAGCCTCTTGACAAAAACCTCATCTTCTAATGATACACATACTAAGATATAGCAAAGTGTGAGCATTAAGCACCATAAGAAAAATCACACCCTTTTGCTAGATTTTTGACAAGTTTTCGTCATCCATTGTACGCACGAACAAGTTTAATCTTTAGTCGATGTCCTGTCATAAACACGACTTTAAGATATGATAAGAACACGCATTTGTAAAACTCAACTACAACATCAAATAAGTGATAATCAACTATCTTCGTAATCACATCTTTAATAAATCTCCAAAAATACGAGCCATACAATCAATAAGAATAAACTATTCGAAAAATAGTTCTGTCCAAGATCCAAATCCATCCAAAAACCAAAACTGTCCTTTGTCTGATATCGAATATAACTAGCAGTATTAACTGCTTATCTCGGAAAACATTAGCAGTAAAAACACTTTTCTCGGATAATACTAACAGTATTAATCACCTTCGAGCAACATCAGAGATAAGCCAAAGCATTAGTATTCGAACAGTATAATGGCTTGAACCCTTAGCATCATAAACATCCCATGCTCGAATAATAATAAAAATCATCCACACATAAAGCTATAAATAAATTTAAAACTGTTAGTACTAATATGCTCCAAAACATAATAAATCTTCAACCGTTGGCAGTACTAATTGAATGACAGTAGTATTATATTTAAGCCTATTTTAACAAAAGGCCCATTTCCAGAAACATAAAACTAGTACGATCATGGTGACGGAATCAAATTGAGCCCAAAACACAGCAATAACCAATGATGCACAAGACACATGAGCAGTATACTTACTTGGACATCAACAACATTAGCGTCAAGAAACCAACAGGTAGTATGCAACTTTTGGAATTGATAACGCTTGACAAAATTGCAATCATGTTACTTCCTTAAGATTAACTTCAAGCACCAAAGCTAGTCTACAAACAAATCCCTTATCACTCTCACCAAAAGGGTAAAGAAAATTAAGAAACAGCTCAAGCACAAGCGGAAGAAGAATAGTTAATTGACTCCTCAAAGAGAAGGACTAAGTATGATGCCTAAGGATTCTCCCACCAGGTTGGATTGATTGTAAGAAATTAATAATATGATGATACTGTAAAACTTATGTCAAAAGAGATAGCTAGTGAATCATAAAGAATGGATACACTGAGCATAGGATGGAAATGAACATGACGATGATGATAGAACTCTTGCTGAAACTTTGCTGAATATCAAAAAGAGTGCAGCATAAGGAAGCTATATGCAAGAATCTAAGCCTCCAAAGAAAATCATAAGAAGATATATACATATAAGTACTTTGATGAGGAATTTGCTAAAAGTTTGTAGATGGGGGGGGGGGAAGAGCAAGCACAGATTCTGCAGAATAAAGTATTATGCAAAACAGTTGGAAGCTCAATGTATTTCTGATGAAGAAAGAAATACCATCAAGAAGCAAATTAACAAATAAAAGGGAAAAAGTTATTATTGAATGATCCTGATGTTTTAAGGTATCATGCAGTTCAGAATAGACCTTTTCTCAAAAGCTAAGTGAGAAAGAACATGTGTACAATTTTAAGAATCAGGGAGATACAATATGATCACTTCAAGGATATGAGCTATGAAGATAGACAGGCCTATATTTGAAGAGTGTAAGGATCACATGAGGCCTTTTGTACCTAAAGATTCTAATATTGAAAAAGGAAGTTATGAAAGAGGCCAGGATTTGGATCTTCAATAAGAAAGTCTCTATAAAACTGAAGGATGTAGGAAAGAAAACACTTGCTAGGAAAGAGCATGAGAAAAACAAAGTAAAGAAGGTGCTAAAAGACAAGATAAAATATGAGAAGGAGAAGGAATAACTTAAAGCCTATTTGGATCTGTTCCAAGAGAAGAATTTGCTATGGAAATTGAATCTTTGGGTACTTTAAGTATCCAATAGTTGATTGGAAGACTCTGTCTGACAGAAAACTTTATGTATATCAAATCATACAGAGCAGATGGAGGTTCAAAGAATTATAAGATTTTCAGTAAGATGCTTGATGATTTGACAGACAGGGTGTAAGGATCTACACAAACTATAGTAAAAAGGTATGCAACATCAAGAACCAGAAGATATGACTTGATGTTTGTGGGGGAGAATATCTGAAGATCGTATGT
Source organism: Tanacetum coccineum (assembly GCA_026074375.1). Lineage (NCBI taxonomy): Eukaryota > Viridiplantae > Streptophyta > Magnoliopsida > Asterales > Asteraceae > Tanacetum > Tanacetum coccineum. The sequence continues at coordinate 17,958 of BQNB010062421.1, read as the reverse complement.
TCAACCTGATAAAGAAGATGAGTCCTGGAGGCATCAACATTGAATATAATTTGAATAAGCTGGAGACTATTTGATTCCTTTATAATTCATATTTTGTTGATGGACAATGGAACTACCATTCACATGAGGATAAGAAGAATATCCACTTACTTCAAGAAAATGCTATTAAAGATGTTACGCACAAAACTAGAGGTAGATCATGAAAAGATATGGTATTTTGAACCTACTAAAGGTTTTATAAGATCACAATTAACAGAATTAAAAGAATGTTTGGAAGAATCCACTTAGAGTCAAAAAGCTATAATTCAAGAAACTTATGATTTGGTGTAAATTCACAAGATAAGAGGGGATTGTTGGGAATTAAGAGCTTCTACAAGTTTATACTGCTGATGGACTTAGTACTGCTATTGAAGATTGAAGAATATAAACTAAGTATAGTTAGTATTGTTAGTATAATAGTTAGTACTATTAGTCATATAGTTAGTACTGCTTAAGTCATATGCATGAGTTATATTAGAAATAGACATGCATGATTACTTGACGCATTTTGTAAGCATATTAGGATTTTTCCTTAGTGTATAAAAGGAACCCTACGGCATAGTTAGAAAATACACAAGTTTATATAGTTAATTATTCTGTAACCTAGGCAGAATATCCCCCCCCCCCCCCCCCCCCCCCCCCCCCCCCCCCCCCCCCCCCCCCCCCCCCCCCCCCCCCCCCCCCCCCCCCCCCCCCCCCCCCCCCCCCCCCCCCCCCCCCCCCCCCCCCCCCCCCCCCCCCCCCCCCCCCCCCCCCCCCCCCCCCCCCCCCCCCCCCCCCCCCCCCCCCCCCCCCCCCCCCCCCCCCCCCCCCCCCCCCCCCCCCCCCCCCCCCCCCCCCCCCCCCCCCCCCCCCCCCCAACCCCCCCCCCCCCCCCCCCCCCCCCCCCCCCCCCCCCCCCCCAATTGATTACCATTCACATGAGATAGAGAAGAAGTATCCACTTACTCCAAGAAAAGTGCTATTAAGATGTTTAAGCAGAAAAACTAGATAGTGAGTCATGAAATGAGATGGTATTGGAACTTCTAAGGTTTATAAAGATCACAAGTACAGAAAGTAGAAGAATTTTTGGAAGAAATCCTCCTTAGAGTGCAAAAATGTATAAATTCCAAGAAACTTGATGATTTGGTGATAAATCACACGTTTTTGGGGAAGAATTGTTGTGGGAATTAAGAGCTTCTACAAGTTTACTACATAGATGGAACTTAGTATACTCTCTGCTATTAGAAGGATTGAGAATATAAACTAAGGTATAGTTAGTATGTTATATAATATTAGTACTATAGATATAGTTAGTACTGCTTCTGGGCTTAAGTCCATGATGCCATGAGTTTTTTTTAGATTATGAAATAGACATGCATGATTACCGTGAACGCATTTTGATAAAGCATATTAGGATTTTTTTCCCCTTAGTGTATAAAAGGAACCCCTACGGCATAGTTTTAGAAAAATACAACAAAACAAGGTTTATATTAGTTAATTATTCTGTTAACCTTAGGCAGAATATTGCTAATCAATAATATTGTTTGGAATGTGTTGGGAATAAATCTTCACAAGAGTTAATACTGCCAAGGTATAACTAACAGTACTAATGGAGTTAGTACTGCCAGTACATACTTAGTACTGTCAGAGTTAGTTAATACTGCTAGAAGAAAGATTAATACTGCTGATGGTCAAAGCTGCTGACTTGGAGATAAGGATGCATTGAGATAAATATGGAATGTATATCTTGTATATTTTAGGAAGATTTATATGTGATTATGATTGATAGTTATCTTGTAAAGGACTCCTTGTGGTGTATAAAAGGAGATCCTAGGTTAGAATTTTAGACATGCATACATAGACACATACGCTTAAGAGATAGAGAATACATCTTAGAGAAAGATTGTAATAGCTTCAAGGTTGTAACCCTAGTACTACAAGAGTACTCGTATTATTG
>BQNB010062421.1:0-11655 GCA_026074375.1 Tanacetum coccineum | reverse complement strand
GGCTATTTGAAATGAAATGACAGATTTGCAGCTTATTTTAAAGGCTCAAAAAGCAAATTTTAAAGCTAAAACCTAAAAACAGATAAAGATCATGACTCAATAAGAAAATTTAAACTAAACTTTAGCAATTAAGACCTATAAATAAGCTAGAAATCTAATTTGAAAGTGACTGCAAAAACTTGACTCAGTTTGACCTTTTTTAGTTAAATGCTATTTGCAGCCTAAATTTAAGCTAGTATAAGTTGTTTTAAGTTTCTAAAAATCATAAACAGATTAAGCTTATAGGCCAATAAGCTTGTGTTGTCAATTTCAGATTCTAAAACAACTATTAACTAACCTAAATTTGAAGATCAAAAACTGACTTTAAGCTTTTTAAAACTGTCTTGAAATACTACTTGACAGAATGATAAGAAAACTCACAAGACAATTGCACACTTAACCAACTCTATTTTACTGCATTTAGAAACAAAATAGAAGCATAAACAAGACCTCAAAACAACTTTTAAGCAAAAATTAAATATAAGCAGTTTGAATAAGTTTTAAAACCACAGATTCTAAGATTAGGTAGATTAAACCTTAAAACTTGATATGACTTGCAAAAACTTTATGAAAACTGATTATAAGGCTTATTTAAAGCTTTTCAAAGTTGGTTTAAAGACCAATGAGTGGTCAAACAACACTAACTAAGGTTAGTGCTGCTTATCCCAAACACCCCTTTAAAAATTTAAAAACCATTTTAAGCTTGATTTTGACTGTTTTAAGCTAAAGTTTTTAAAAACAGATGACAAACTAACAATCTTAAGACTTAATAAGCAAAATCCAACCTTCAATAAGCACTTAACAATAAGCAAACAACATAAGCAGTTTTAAGCTAAATAAGACAGTTTTATATAAAAACATGAACAAAGAAGATTTAAACAATAAGCAAGCATCAATAAGCAATAGGCAACATAAATAAGCATAAATAAGCAGAAGATAAGCAGTCTAATAAGCAAAACAGTAAATAAGCTAAAAAGTAAAAAGTGAAAACTTACTAAGTCCTTTGCTTAAACAAGGACAATAAATGCTCTTAGAGCTTATCAACAAGCTCTAGCTTGTTTGAAAACAAGCTAGTATGGTCATATAAGCCCATCCAGGTTTGGCTTATCTTCCAAGTTAAGCTGAGGTATTTTAGGGGTGAATTTTGAGTGAAATTAGCTTAAACACTATAAGCTATGTAAAGGTTTATATTGTTTTAGTAAAACAGCTTAAACAAGAGCTTATATGAAGCTTATCAAAACATTTTCAAACATAAGATTCATTAACACAAAAACAGAATTTTAACATTAAACTTGGAATTTCATTAAAACTTAAAAAACGTTTACAAGACTTGAAAAGAAAGTTACAATAAGCTGACTTAAACTAATATAAGCTGTAAAATACAATAAAAAGATACACTATATTGATATCTTAATGTGTGAAAACACCCTCTATTTATAATGGTCTTGAGAAGCCTCTAGGTCTTTGAGGTATGTTTCTTTTGTGAGAGGATTTGAGAGTGCTCTCCAAGCCTTCAATCTTAGCCATTTAATCCTCTTTGTGCTTCTTTGCTCTTATCTCAGCCCTTGATTTGACTTGATGTCCCATCAACCAATCAAATATCATGGGATTTCCAAGGTGTCAATCCTTTGTCAGCTTCAGGGGTGGGGTTAAGTAGGGTTTTAGTGGGTTTTGTCAGGTTGCAGGGAAGAATGAAAGGGATAGATGAATAGTGTGTTTTGGCGGGTAAATGGTTTTAGGGGTATTGGTTGTTTGATTTATAACGGGCGTTAGGGGTAAAAGGGTAACGGGGTTAGGATTTGGGACTAACTGTGTAATAGGGTAGGGACTGTTTATGTTAGTCCCCAAGGACTAACGGTGTAAAAGGTTATAGGCTGTTATGGTTGGGCTTTTTGGTTTGGGCCTTAGTTATTTAATTTTAGGCCAGGACTAGGATATTGGATTTAGGCTTTATAAAGGCTTTTGATATAATAGATAAGCTTAATGGGCTGACTAGGCCCATTAACTTGGGTACGGGTTGGCCTAATAAGATGCTTATGTCCTCGGCTTCGGTCTTTTACGCTCTTTCCATTTCCGTGCTTGGTTTTGCCCGCTTTGGCTTTATTTTTGTCTTTTAGTGAATATCCGTTACCAACACATTATAAATCACAAAACACACAAATACAATGCATTTTTGATATATTTTGGTCATTTTAGGCTCGTTTTATTAGGTAAAAGGTATGTGTAATTAAGCACATACCAAAATCTCCCATACTAAACTATTGTCGTGTCCTCACGCAATGCCATAAGTAAACACTTTAGAAAACCAAGAATCTCAATCCCCCTCGACTAATTACCTCGAAAAGTAGCTAAGTGTTCATCAAAGGGAATTAAAGAATCATTAGCTTTGAAAAGCCCCGTTTTGACCATTTTAAAATATCTACACTAATTACCACACATATTTTTTATTTTATTTTTCCTTTTTTATTTTTCTAACTAGAATGTCTAGACTTTTGTTATTTTCATAACCTTTAGGGTCATAAAACAAGAAGCACTTCAATCCTAAAATGCCCAAAAGGATAAATTCATCGTCCTCGATTTTTCACTTGTCCCAAACCAAGCTTAAAAACGAAATCACCGTTAAATATAAGTTAAGATGCTAACACTACTCATACTTGTAACTTGTGAACTTTTCACTCCCGACAATTATTATATATTAGGTGAATGTGCTTATTTCGAATTTCAACCATGGATCAACCTTTTTAAGAAAATTGCAATATTTCTATGCTTCACGTTCCACCCAAGAATTATGATTTTGAAGGAGAGATCATTCCATGTAGCGACTTTCTTCTCGGCACATCCCAGCCGAGACCGGCTTAGGTGACCAGGCTTTTGACACCCCACAGAGAATAGTATCGGAACTCACGGACCTTCGGTATCAAAAACTCTTAGGCTTCCCGTCAAATAAACAATTTATTTAGAAAAAACACAACTTAAACGAAATAGTTTTAGTTCAAAAGCATATTTAAATTTAAGAAAAAGAGATTTTCCCTATATTTATTAAATCACATATACTACACTTAACATTAATATAATTATACTTATAACCTCCACCCTTTAAACGAACTGTCACATCGGTATGTGACCCGACCATGATCCAGTTGTCTTATTTCGGCTTCGGAAACCCTTGACCTTTTTTAAGGCTGCAACATCGGTTGTGAGCCGGCAAGATGCAGCAAACTTTTATCAGTCTCGGATTATTATTCTTACTATGGGCCTTCTTTTGAAGACTGCCACATCGGTTGTGAGCCGGCAAGAGGCAGTAAACTTTTATCAGCCCACAATTATTATTATTGTTATTATTACCACATTTTTTTAATAATAAATATTACCACGATATAGAGAAAATTTCTTTTTAGAAAATTTAAGTATAAATTTGAACTAGGACTAAATAAATTATTGTTATTGACTACATTAATAAAGCTTCAAAAATCGTTGATTTAAGTTTAATTTTCGAAAATAGCACTTATTTTTAGTCAGGTTAGGAGCTTATGGGAGAAAAAGCCACAAACTACACTTATGAACTTGTAAGATATCCAACTAATCTTTGTTTAGCATCTAACTCATAATTAACTCTATCATTTCTCGTTCTTCGCAAATTTAAAATCTTTAATAAAAAGATCCGCGAATGCTTAGTCAAATAAACTAGCTTAGACAAGTTTATAAAGGTTAAGGGACAAAGCTAAGAGCTCAATACGCTCGATCGAGTCAAAATTTATTCTTATTCTACCCAGCAGGAAAGTCAAACATTGTGACAAAACACTTATTTTATTTTTGAAAATTTTTAAATTTTTTCATTTTTTTGGTATTTTAGTGGTAAAAACGGGATTACGTGAAAACAACGACTGCAGGCATAATCAAATCGATAGATCCCCCCATACTAGAACTGAACATTGTCCTCAATGTTTTAGGAAAGGTCTCTACGTAAATCTAAAGCCGTTTATTAAGTATGCTCAAAGATAAACGTTAGTCGATAAGATTTAGGATATTGGATTCTCATAATCATGCTAAGGATTGAAGCTCGAGTGGACGAAGGACAAAACTACGAGCATGAGAGTCTTCATAATCCGGGGCAATCCTGGACATACAACACAAAACACGAAACACGAGAAAGGAAGAGGCGAACCTCCTCACGTCACACTTATTCATTACTATTATTATAATTATATTAGGATAAGCATGGGTTGCCACCCACGAAGCGCTTGTTTATTAATGAGTCACTAAGCTTGACTCGTCCCTGAATTTAGTTGTCCATGGGGAAGGTTTGGAGATCCGGGACAACCATAGGTGGTATGTCCCCTCCAAAATAATGTTTGAGTCTATGACCGTTCACCTTGAAGTTTGGCCCGTCAGTTTGAGATAACTCGACGGTACCATAAGGGAAAACTTGAGCAACGGTGAACGGTCCAGTCCAACGGTTTTTTATCTTGCCCGATAAGATCTTTAATCGAGAATTAAAGAGAAGAACTCGATCACCAACGTTGAAAACACGGTTTTTAATCTTGGAGTCATGAATCTTCTTCGTTTTCTCTTTGTAGATTAAAGAGTTCTCGTAGGCTTGATCACGAAGTTCATTTAGTTCATTCATTTGAACCTTCCGGTGATCACCCGCGGTCTTAAGGTCATAATTGCAATGTTTCAAGGCCTAGTAGGCCTTGTGTTCAAGTTCGATAGGAAGATGACAAGCCTTTCCGTACACTAACTTATATGGAGTGCACCCGATGGGTGTTTTGAAAGCGGTACGGAAGGCCCATAAAGCATCGTCTAACTTATCGGACCATGAAGCATGATTTTCGCCTATGGTCCTTTCCAAGATACATTTCAAAACACGATTTGAAATCTCCACTTGTCCACTCATTTGTGGATGATACGCGGTAGAAAGACAGTGGGTAACCCCATACTTAAGCATGACTTTTACAAATTGGTCATTGCAAAAATGAGTACCGCGATCACTATTAATAGCACGAGGAGTTCCAAATCGGGCGAAGAGAGATTTCAAGAATTTTACGACAACTCGGGCATCGTTAGTAGGGAGCGCTTTTGCTTTAACACATTTAGACAAGTAGTCTACGGCCACGAGAATGTACTTATTCCCTCGAGAAGACGGGAATGGCACCATGAAATCGATGCCCCACACGTCAAAGATCTCACACACTTGAATTGCATTTTGAGGCATTTCATCACGTTTCGAGATTTTGCCTTGACGTTGACAAGCGTCACACAGTGTGACCAAGTCATAGGCCAATAAAATCCAGAATCAAAGACTTTTTTAGCGGTGTAGTTGGCACCATGATGTCCCCCGGTGGGTCCATTATGGCAAGCCGTGAGGATATCAACGGCTTCTTGGCCGGAAACACATCGCCTAATCATTTGATCCGCACAAATTCTAAACAAGTAGGGGTCGTCCCAAAAATAATGCTTCACGTCTTTGAAGAATTTTTTCTTTTGTTGGGACGACATCCCTTTCACAATAAAATTCCCCGCATGGTAATTTGCAAAATCGGCAAACCATGGGGTACTATCATCACCACGAAAGGTAACCATACCAAGTGTCTCGAGAGGAAATGTTTCCGTAATTTCCTTTTTCTCAAGATCACTTTGATGGGGATTTTCTAGTCTTGACAAGTGGTCGGCCGCGAGATTCTCCGCTCCTTTTTTATCACGAATAATGACATCAAATTCTTGGAGTAGGAGAATCCACCGGAGCAATCTCGGCTTAGCATCTTGCTTGGCAAGAAGATATTTGAGAGCCGAGTGGTCCGTATACACTATGGTCTTTGACAAGACTAAGTAAGGCCGGAATTTCTCGAAAGCATACACCACGGCTAATAACTCTTTTTCCGTAGTGGTGTAATGTGCTTGAGCATCCGTCATGGTCTTACTAGCATAGTGTATAGGCTGAAAATGTTTGGTCTTACGTTGCCCCAAGACTGCACCTACCGCGTAATCACTAGCATCACACATAATTTCAAATGGTAGGTCCCAATCGGGGGCAACTAAAATCGGAGCTTCGGTTAACTTCTTCTTAAGTATATTAAATGATTCAATACATTCTTTCGAGAAGATGAAAGGGGTATCTTTTTCAAGAAGATGGGTCATCGGCCGGGCGATTTTAGAAAAATCTTGAATAAATCGACGATAGAACCCGGCGTGACCTAAAAAACTTCGAATGCCTTTAACGGAAGTCGGATGAGGGAGTTTAGCTATAACATCAACTTTAGCTTTGTCGACCTCAATCCCGGACTTTGAAATCTTATGTCCTAGAACAATGCCTTCTTTTACCATAAAATGGCATTTCTCCCAATTTAGAACTAAATTAGTGTCTTCGCACCGTTTGAGCATTTTGTCTAAATGGGAGAGGCATGAAGAGAAAGAATCCCTGAAGACCGAGAAATCGTCCATAAAGACCTCCATTGTTTCCTCGATCATGTCGTGGAAAATGGCCATCATGCACCTTTGGAACGTGCCCGGAGCATTACATAAGCCGAAAGGCATACGTCGATAGGAAAACGTCCCATAAGGGCAAGTGAAGGTGGTCTTCTCTTGGTCTTGCGGGTCAATAGGAATTTGAAAGTATCTTGAGAAACCATCTAGAAAACAATAGTATTCGTTTCCCGCGAGTCTCTCAAGCATTTAGTCGATAAACAGTAACGGGAAATGATCTTTACGAGTGGTATCATTTAACTTTCGGTAGTCAATGTATACACGCCATCCCATAACTAATCGAGTAGGTATCAACTCATTATCATCATTTTCAATTACGGTTATACCGCCCTTCTTAGGCACACAATGAACGGGGCTAACCCACGGGCTATCAGAGATAGGATAAATCAATCCGGCATCAAGGAGTTTGATAACTTCCTTTTTGATAACCTCATGAATTTTTGGGTTAACCCGTCTTTGATGTTGAATTGCCGGTTTAGAGTCATCCTCCATTAATATTTTGTGAGTACAAAATTGAGGGTCAATACCCTTTATATCAGAGATTTTCCAAGCGATGGCACGCTTGTGTGACTTTAAAACCTTTAGAAGTCGAGCTTTATCTCTTCTTTTTAAGTCTTTAGCCAATTTATGCGGGTAGTTTATCGGTACCTCCCAAAAATGCATACTCAAATGAAAAGATAGGTAGATCTTGAGCTTCACAGTCCGTGGAGGATCATCAATAAAAGATTTTATGATTTTAAGTTCCTCAACATGAAGTTCTTTCGGAGGAAGAGGAGATGATGGATCATCGTTTAATAACTTCTCGAGTAGAAGAAGGTCTCCCTCCAGATCAAAGTTGGCATCATAAATTCCTAGTGGAATCGAATCATTTATAAGACAAGCTTCGATTTCTTCCAAAATAAAGCCACCTCCCTCAAAAGGAGTGAGAGAGGGGGAAGAAGTAGAAAGGATAGGATCTAAAGACGGCGTAGGATTGCCACTTGTTGAACTATCCGAGAATCCGAGTACTTCTTGAGCATACTCCTCACAAGCTACGTTCGTATGATACATCGATTTGATTAATCGACACAGCATCATTGTAAGAGTATCTCGAAGTTTGACCAACTTTAAAGGTTATGGTTTCATCGTCAACTCGGAGAGTTAATTCTTCACCATAAACATCAATCAAAGCATGTGCCGTCCTAAAAAGGGTCTCTCGGAGGATTAAGGAACCGTAGGAATCGACACATAATCAAAACGTACGAATCGGCCGGAAAATGGAACTCTTCTATTTTTTACAAAGCATCTACGGACTAATACGGATGACTTGTAGTCGATTTCGGTCTGCGAGTTCAAGAATCATTAAACCCAATCACATTATTGTTGATTATCGTGTTATAGTTTAGATAGTTATTGCTTGTTCATATTGTGATTTGATTGAACATATAACTCGGATCTTTAGATTTTTGAAAAGTAAACTTTTGTGAAACGTAAAATTTTTAGTATTAAACATAACGTGTTAACTATTAACCCCCAGCCCCTTTCTGTTTCCACAGTTTTACATTATTCAACAGTTTGCACCTAGCAGGAATTGAACTTGAGACCTCACACATTTTAAAGTGATAGCCACAACTCTCTTTACCACTAGGCCACCCTTGAATGGTTATAAAAAAATCACACTAAAAACGATTTTACTTGACGAATCGTGTAGGTTACCGCCGCCATACCTTGCATCTACATCCGCCCCTAGTGGCAGTCACATAAATTTTAAAACCTTTTAATATTTCTTAAAAATATAGGGTGCTACTATTGGTACCACATGGCTTACGAAATAAGCACATGTTTTGTACTTTCATCGTCCTTTTGTCCCTTTATTTACAATACAACACAGTGTTTTATCAGTTAGTACTCCGTATTTTTTGACAGTTTAATATTTTTGACTTGTTAAACTTTATAATTTTCGTTTTGTATTTTCCGTTTCACAATTTTGTAACATAAACGAAATTATAAAAATAAAATTAAAATTAAAAAAAATAAAAAAAAGAAAAATCAAAAGGGGTACGAATGACTTTTTAAAGGGTACCCAAAAATATAAGCAAGCACTATTACCTTTTCTAAGCATCATGATGGTTTTTTCAAGCATTCATGCCTTTTCTAAAATTCATTACAAACCATGATGCTTTTTCCAAGATTAATAAAAATATCAAAAAAGCATCTTTGGCTTATCAATAAAATGACAATTATTACCCAATATGAGTTAAGCATTATCAATGTAATGCTAATGCCCATTAGCATTTCTTTGCAAACCTATTGCCTTTTCTATTCCTTTAACCTAAAAGGAACCAAGCATCCCATAAAAGTCAACTTTTTATTGACTAGCCACATAGTGAAACTAGGCGCGAACTGTTTTGTGCTACTATTGATCAAACATTCCAGATCCATACTATTTTTATGTTACAATCCACCAAACATTAAAACAAATCATCTAATTAAAAATCAAGTGAGTCTAATAAACAACCTAACCAGAAAAACCAAACCGACATCTTTCTCAACCCCGATCCAACTATTCCAACTAACTAACATTCAAGAAAACACCTAAACATAAGACACAAAACACACGACATCCATAACAAGCTAGGACAAAAACCAGAGGCAGACCTAGGTGGTTCGAGGGGTTCGCGAGGGTTCACAGGAACCCGATAAAAGGTAAACGGAATTGTGGTCTTAATTTGGGGTTTCCTCTCGACAGGTGAAATCATGATCTGCGTTGTTTTTCCATCAACCAGTTCAGCATGTGACAGTAACTAAAGAAGTAACAAATAAATAAGCACTTGCAGTTTTATATTTTGCCAACATGATTCAAAAGTCGCTCAACAACCCATCCGCCTTCGTTTCCTCACATTGTTGTTAGAGCGTCTACCTTAAGCAAAGCAACAGCAAATAAATAAGCAAGTGCAACTTTTTAACTCCAGTTTAATACCTGTACAACGATAATGGCTCCATGACCATCCGCTTTTTTGATCTCCAAATGATTTTTCTAATAAAATCCATTCCCCTTAATGCATCCGCTATGAAATCATTAAACCCAATCACAATCGCCGCCTCATCTTTAGCTCCATATACCAACCTCTGCACCCAATATTAAGATGGAAACATGATTTAATAATATATTTAAAGTAAATTAACAAATATTATAGTCTTTACTCAAGAACATAATACACGGTCATTATGAAACCGAACGAATGTGACAAAACCTAAGGTCACGTCTTCATTCGCTTACTTATGCAGTAACAGCCTAATAACATAATCACAGAAACCATAGATACCACAAAAAGAAATAGACAAAAAAGAACCATTATTTGAAATCCCTAGAAAACATCATTACCTTCATCCTTTAAAACCATCATAAATTCGGTCCAACTAGATGGCATCCACCAACACCTCACATCATACCACAATTAAGCAACACCATGCAGGAAATTCTTTAACGAAAGCTAAAAAAACGCATTTACCTTCCTCCTTCTCAACCTCGTAAACGTAGTCCACATACAATGCATCCACCAACACCTTCACATCATACCCACAAATTAAGAAACACTTACGGTAAAACTTTATACGAAAGCTCAAAAAGGTATTAATCTAAAATTAAAACACACAAAGAATGTAAAAATGTATAAAGATTCAAACCTATTCATAAAAACTAAAAAAGATTAATTTTTTACTTTGGGGTTTCAGGAACACATATTCGAATTGATTGGCCAAAAAATCACAAAATCAAACCTAATGACTAATAATTCTCACCAAACTTGTTAAGGTTATGGTCAATAAACTTCATAATAGATTTAGGTAGAATGGATGCAAGCCCTAGAATATCTTCTTTTTGTTCTCATCTTGAAACCTACAATAACACACAATAATTAGGTGATGTTACACATATCATCAGCAACACCCAAAATCCAAATTAAAACCAATGGAAAAAAAAATCAAACATGATTATTTTATATTAAACTTGCAAACTTTCAAAAGAAAAAATCAAATCAAATAAAATATCATAATTGCCCAGTAATCGGCTCGCTGCAATAAGTTATAAAGGCTTTTGGTTTTCTTGTAACTGAAAACTATAAAGTAGGGATGAGCAGAAAAACCGAAATCAAACCGAAAACCGAATCAAACCGAAAACCGTAAAAAACCAAACCAAAATAACCGATCGAAACTAGAAACTGATGGTTCGGTTTTTACATTTTCAAAAACCAAAAAATTTCGGTTCGGTTTCCGTTCAAAAACCGAACCGAACCGAACTAGTCTTATTATATAATAATATATAATCAATATAAATAAATAACTAAATAAATCAAATTTATAAATTCATATTCATTTGTGGGTAAAATTATAATATATTTATCTTAACGTTTATATGTGTGTGTCTCATCTATATGTGTATAATTGTAAAAATTTAAAATAAATTAGGTTTATATTGACAAAAAAATAAAGAAGAAATATCTATTTTCTACGTAAAACAAGTTTGTTCGTATTAATTGGCCTTAAACAGTTAAAAACCGAACAAACCGAAAAATCAAACCGAAACCGATATTAAACCGAAATAACCGAACCGTCAAAAACCGAACGGTTTCGGTTTTGATTTTCTAAAAAACCGAATATTTCGGTTCGGTTTCGGTTTTAGCCAAAAATCGACCCAACCGAACCGTGTAAATGTTGTTAAGGGGATGATGGATGCTGGAAAGACTCAAATTTGCACACAATCGAGTTTTTATGTAAAAATGCATTCATCATTTAATCATTAAGACTCGCCAATAAATATTAGGACTGGATCTTATAATAGATATGATTTTATTTAACACGTTTGGTAGCTACAAAGGTGGAGCTGCGAAGGGGGCAGGGTGGGCACCTGCCCCTTCCAAACTTTCCGTCGTACCTTAGTTTTTTCATAGATTCTCGAGTTTTACATCATCTTCGCATGTGTTTAGTACTTTAGTCACTGTCACGTGTTGGTCATATACTTAGGGGGTACCAATAGTAGCATCCTATTTGATAATTTGATAAATACTGCTACTATTTTTTTTAGGGTTAATTGTCTAAAAATGTATTATACTTGTCATTTTTTGCCATTGTGTGTAGAGTACTATTTTTTTTGCC
>BQNB010062420.1:22333-36080 GCA_026074375.1 Tanacetum coccineum | reverse complement strand
CCAACCCTTCAGAATTTAGCTCGTGACATTCTCCAACCACCATTTCATGCACGACCTCGTGCATGGTCATTCGGACCAACGAACGACATCCTTTAAATGATTTGGCTTTACTCTAGCTTCGCGGTTTAAAGGGACATTCGACTTTTAACTCTTTGGGTCCCAGCGTGCAGCGACTACACTCCATCTTGGATTAGTCCATTACTCCTTCTGGCTTCCATCGAATGTGATATTGTGAACTCCACGCAACACCATGTTGATTCTTCAACATCCCAGGAGATCACTCCCACCACCTTTGCGCAGCCAACACTTTTAAGAACTTTTTGGGAGAACAACTTGAACGATTCTGCTTCGGTCCGCCTCGGTCCGACTTGGCTTTGATACCACTTGTCACGGGGTCATCGTTTCGACCTTGCGTGGCGTCCTTACACCGATAAGAACCAGCCATCCATCCCGCGTATAATAAAGGTTCACTAGTTTCATCCTGACTTGGACTCCTCAGGGGAGCGTCCCCAACTCCTGACCAGTGTAATGCCATATCGAGTCCTCTACTCGTGGTACGTACTACACCCTTACCGTTAGGGTACTCCAACAAGACCAACAGGAATAAACTAGTAACACTTACATTCATGTACACCTTTCAAGCAGAACCCGACCTTTTAGAATTTGGCTCGTGACATTCTCCCACCACCATTTCATGCACGACCTCGTGCATGCTCATTGGCGCCAACGAACAAATTCACTCTCAAAAGATTTGGCTTTATGGCTAAGGGCACATACGACTTTCAACTCTTTGGGTCCCAGCGTGCAGTGACTACACTACCTCTTAGATTAGTCAATTACTCTTTCTGGCGACTTAAGATCCAGCGTGCAGCGACTGTAATCCACCATTTGGAACTCTCTCTAGCTTCCATCGAATGCGATATTGTGAACTCCACATAACATCATATTGACTCTTTAACATCCCAGGAGATCACTCCCATCATCTTTGCGCAACCAACACTTTTAAGAACTTTTTGCGATAACAACTTGAACGATTCCGCTTCGGTCCGCCTTGGTCCGACGTGGCTCTGATACCACTTGTCATGGAGTAATCCTTTCGACCTTGCATGGCCTCCTAACACCGATAAGGACCAATCATCCATCGCGCGTATAATAGAGGTTCACTGGTTTCGTCCTGCCTTGGACTCATCAGGGGAGCGGCCCCAACTCCCTACCAGTGTAGTGCCATATCGAGTCCTCTACTCGTGGCACGTACTACACCCTTACCATTGGGGTACTCCAACAAGACCAACAAGAATAAATCAACAACCCTCGTATTCATGTACGCCTTCTAAGCAGAACTCGGCCCTTCGGAATTTGGCTCGTAATAGTATGCTTCTTTTGCTACCATATTTTTTAAACAAATATTTCGACTATCCATATACTTCGGACGGTTATACTTTAACTGGCATTTTATTTTGTGACGGAACTTAGAAGGAACGGGGGTAGTGGCCTTTTCAAATTTTTTGATTTTATGTATATTTTATTCATTTTTATATATAATTTTAGTCATTTTTAATACAAAAATTTCAATGCAGTCCATATCCGCCCTTTAAAATAAATGTTTTTCAAATTGCCCTTCATCAACAACGTTCAAACTCCGTCTTTGATTTTATCTAAAAAAATAAAAACTCTAACAAGATGCTAGAGACGGTAATACAATGCTGTTACAGTTAGTTTATGTTTGCCGATTAAGGATCACATATCCATGAAAGGTAAAGCAGATTCATGAATATTCTAATCCTATTAAGTTACTGTGTACGAGTATCACGTAGTTATGAATAAAAATGTGTCGACCTAGCTACCTTTATTTAACCAAAAAGTGAAGAATCAGCCAAAATTTCACTACTATATTGGACAAATTTGTGTTTCCCGGATTAAATAGAGAGTATTGCCAATCCCATATGATAACTATGTTTGGTGTATCTTGATGGTTTTAGTAAAAAAATTCTAAAGAACTTGAAGATTTCTAACTAAATACAGTACTCAATAATGAATGGTCACAGTTTGATGATAAAGTCAATCAACCGAATTCTGAACATGCATAAGATTGCTAGATAGAAAAAGACATGAATAAAAACATTGGACTATACATGTTGTGATACTTAAATTAATATGAGTAATTGAATTATTAGTTAGAAAGAGAAAATAGACGTCTTGCTTTGAAAGTTGTCATGTACGTATGCGTATTAAGGATTTTAAAATGCGACTAGCTTTGGATCATTAGTTGAAATCATTAATATTATATATTTTCACTTGTCCCAGTATAAGATAACATAATCTTTTAAGTAGAAAATAAGCCGGAAAATAAGCCGTATGCGATCAATATTTTATCATCATATCATTCCACCCTCTAGAATGTGATGGTTGCTCACATTTTTCATACTCTATAGTCTATGATATTTTTTTTATATATAGTTATGGTTGTGTGTACGAGACATGAAACAAGATCCTTATTAGTCGAATTTCTTCCAAAGTATGACAATGTACAACTCTCATTTTAATTTGCAACTTAAGAAAACATGGGCAAGCAAGAAGAAACTCAAAGACGTACAAGCCATAATAAACTTTAGCTAGTTCGCCTTCCAAAGAAATTAGCTAGTTGTGTGTTCTATAGTGGAAACTATCATTGTAACCTAACAAGGCCGCGCTTCATTGCGGAGCATGAGGTCTTACGTTAAAGACTAACTTTGCAACGGACATATATCCTCATGGACTATTCTTGTAACTTGATAACCCCAAAGGCAATTTTCGTAAATTGTTCTAAACAAGACACGGGTACGTTATATTTGCGCCTATAAGGACTAACTTTGAAACGAACCAATAACTTTAGAGACTGTTTCTGTAACTTTTGGCTACTGTTCACTCCCTCATGTTTTACTGTCAGTTTTTTGTGGGTCCTCTTTCTTAACGGCCGTTAACTTCAACACTAACATCCATTTGTCTTATACTTATATAATATTGAAAGTTATGATCAAACCGACAAAGTTCCGAGATGTATCGACTTAAATTAGATGCAATTTTATTATCTTAGATACATCATAATGTGTTTTCTAAGTATTAATTTGATGTATATACGTATATTAGATGCATTTGTAACAATTCGTAATTTTCGGGTCGTTATTTAACCCCGCACTTTATTATTTATTTTACTTTTTACGAAACGTTTACTTTTTCGGTTTACCGGATAGATCATCTCGCGTTCGTAGAAAAAAGTATATTAAATGTGAACCCGACTTTGACTAATTTTTTGTCATCTATGATCTATGTATTTTTTTATTTATTTTAAATAAGCACATTTATTATGTTAATTTTTATAGAATATGACCATTTGTGAAAAATAGTTAACAAAAAAGACTAATGGTGTAAAGAACTTAACGACAGGGACTAACGCTACAAAGTTAGCTATTTTGGGCAGAAATTACCAAGTTACCCTTGTTTCTTGATGGACTTAAAAGTCCAGCAAATAGTCTCATTCGTATACGCGTGTTTTTTTAAAGTGCTCTTCTTAGAGGTATTAGGAGGGAAACTATGACTAGTCCATTCATTAAGCAAGAATCCATCTAGAAGTTAAGGAATTGTGCAATGGGTTTTGATGTAATACAAACGTTTGGTTCAAGTTGAAAAAAAAATTGAAAGTATGTTGGTAGTATCGATAATAAAAAAGTAAATGGTTCATTGAAATAAATTTCAGAAAGTACGTTGATATTCTATGACTTTTTCCCTATTAATATTGGTATGATGCATAATTGGTCCTTGATTTATCTCATATCCATCATCTATTTTTAATTTTTTTTCACTTTGATACTTTTTTTCTTCTTTTTTTCAATTTTCTGTGACCATTGTTGATGTTCAGTTTATGACTTTGAAATTTTTAATCATATAGCTTTTGTTTATCCAAAACTGATTAATTACAAACAGGGTAAAATGTTCATTTATTGACATTAAGATAGTTATTTCATGATAAAAAGAAACTGCATTTACTCGAGGAATCTTAGGTGCTGATGCGTATTTTGCTTTGAATATATTTTTATCAAGTTTTATATTTATAAAACTCGATTACCGATACACTCACTAACGCGCAGAGAACCCGGTCGTATATAGTGTAGTAGTTTAGTAAATCCAAGGTCGTCCCAAGAGCTAAGGTTAAATAGTTTAATTTGATTATTGTCACGATTTGAAAATGGTTTTGAAATATTTATAATAACTAGAAAAGTAAATACAATAAAGTAAATAGATAAAAGAATTCAAGGAGAAAGGCGTGCTAACCTAACTATTTCATTACCAATGCTATGATTACATTTTCCTGTGCAATGTTCAATTATAACTTCCATTAGTGGTTCTAAAGTCGACATACCCGAATTTTCATTTAAGGTATGCCTTATGCTTACTCTGCGATCCTACATTCCCCTACGATCACACGAGCAGGGCATCCAAGCTTGCAGTGGTTAAACCCCAACTACCCTTAAGACCAATCTATAATCTAAACCGATTATTAACCCCCTCTGAAAGAGTTCACATGCTTTATAAGTATTTAATGTGACAAATGCGGTAATCTGTTTAATTCCTACACTAGGGATAGATGTCAAGCTACCCTAGTACCCTATTAATCCCAGGTTCAACATGGTAAGTCTAATATCAGGATTAATAAGATCTTAAGCCACCCTCTATACTACCAAAACATAGGGATCAATGAAAGGCTATAAGGATATCTAACAGACCATAATTAAACAGGAAATCATAATCACAACACTAGTAACTACATGGTTAGGCTAGCACTAGGAGTGCTTAGCCGCTCATAGTAACAACAATGCAAGAATTAATGAATAAACACATAGATTGAATCATCATAATTCTTACAGAGAATGAAATAAACGATTAAATACAATAAGTATGCTAGTGGCTTCTCCCTTGGACCTTCAGATGAAATGCTTCGAACCTTAGGGGTTTGGTTCACCCCTTAGAACTGTGTGTGAAGTGGTGGTGGTGAGTGATGCTGAATGAGCCGGAGGAGGGCTCTATTTATAGGCTTCGAAAGGTTTACGGCGTAATCCTTATGGGATGTTACGCCGTAACCTTGCTACGTAAGCATCCAATCTTCTAGGCATAAAAGTATGTTACGGCGTAACCTTGTCGCCTATGTTACGCCGTAACGCTGAGTCAGATACATCATCTCTTGTAAATTTGATTGTTGCGGCGTAATCTTGGAGACAATTTATGCCGTAAAGGCTGTGATGACTGATTTCTTCATTATAAGATGTTACGGCGTAATCCCTCGGGGGTGTTACGCAGTAAAGTGCCTTGGACTTTTCACTTTAGTGCATTTCTTGTCAAATCCCCTGTCTTTTGCTAAAATGCTCACTTGGTCCCTGAAAACTAATAATAAATAATTAAGTAACGTTTTCATACATTAATAGCATTTCACCCCTTAGAACTGCGTATGAAATGGTGGTGGTGAGTGATAGAATGGCCGGATGAAGGCTACTATATATAGGGCTTCGAAGTGTTTTAACGCGATAACCTTATGGGATGAAACGCCGTAATCTCCAATCTTCAAGTCATAAAAGTAGTGTTTACGACGTAACCCTGTCGCATATGTTCCGCCGTAATGCCGAGTCAGACACGTCATCTCTAGTATATTTAAATGTTGCGGCGTAATCTTGGAGACTCTTTACGCCGTAAAGGGTGTGATGACTCATTTATTCGTTGGAGTATGTTACGGCGAAATCCTTCGGGGATGTTACGTCGTAAAGTGCCTTGGACTCTTCACTTTGGTGCATTTCTTGTCCAAATCCCTTGTCTTTTGCTAAAATACTCGCTTGGTCCCTGAAAACTAATAATAAACAATTAAGTAACGTGTTCATACATTAATAACATATTTGTAAGCATTTTTATAGGAATTTGATATTAAAATGTATTAATTATTTGATGTTATCAATCACGCAATACATGTAATGCGAAAATGGCCGTTTGCCAAGATTTTGATAATCACATCAGCGCGTACAAATGTATATATATGTCTATCTGAAGAAGATGTGGAACTTTACTTCAATAGGGAACATTCGGTTAGCTTTATCCGGTTTCACAAATAAGACCAGACGCACAAAAAAACCAAACCAAAATGGACAGATTCGAACCAAGCCACCCAACTAAATACCTAATCCACTTTAGGGAGCCCAACAAACTAAAGTTGTTGGTAAGACGACCGGTTAATAATTGATCCAGTGGCCTTCACCATCACCATGCCGTCTCATCGATTACCGTGTACAAACCAGCGAGTCACCCGGTCTCCAAAAAAAACATATACTTATATATATAAAAAAGCAGATGAAACAAAAAATATATATAAATCATGAAAATTTCAATATAGAGCCTAAAACCCATTTATTAATAAATATAACATGTATAATAAAATTAAGTCGCAAATATATAATAATTAAACTTCTGTTTAATTTATAAAAAATATGTAAAAAAAAAAACAAACAAAACCCTGCGGCTCTCGAGGTACCTGTTAGAGCCAGACCACTTCAAACCCGGCAAGTCTAAATGGGTTTCGAATATAAAGCCTGGTTTAATTTAACCAGTTTATCCAACCAGAACCGGTTCAATCGGCCAAGCCGAGCCGAGTTTCAAAACATTGCAATAAACCAGATGAAAAGTTAAAGGTACAAATTACAAACGACAACCTTAATTAATGTAATAATAATAATAATAAACTAAACAAGATTAGGTTCAATACCGGGTAAACCCCATAAACATTAAACTTTCGATATCCTGGGAAAAGTATTTACCTACATTCACAGAAATCCAAAATAAAAGTAACGAGGATGCTTGAATTTTTGTTTAACGTAAAGGCAAAATTCAAATTTACATTATTTTTTGCCCGCCCTGTGTTGCGGCCGCAGGGTTCAAATTTAGGTTTTGTTTGTTTTTTCAGAGGTTTTACCTCTTCATCTGCAAACCATGTCTGCAGAAGAAGAGGTGCATCTAAGCTCTTCATCTGCAAAGAAGAAGACCATTTTTTTTTCTCTTGAAGTACTTCTTTTATTTTTGTTTCTTTATCTTTTTACTAGTGTTTTTTACGTTTTCGTCTGTTTTTTTATGTTTTCGTCAGTTATTTTACGTTTTCGTCAGTTATTTTACGTTTTCGTCAGTTTTATACGTTTTTGTCAGTATTTTTACGTTTTCGTCAGTTTTTTACGTTTTCGTCTGTTTTTTTACTTTTTCGTCAGTTATTTTACGTTTTTGTCAGTTTTATTTTACATTTTCTTTAGTTTTTTACGTTTACGTCAGTTTTTTTACGATTGCGTCAGTTTTTTTACGTTTGAGTAAGTTTTTTACGTTTTCGTCAGTTATTTTACGTTTTCGTCTGTTTTTTACGTTCTCGTTATTTTTTTACATTTTCGTCAGTTTTTTTACGTTTTCGTCAGTATTTTTACGTTTTCGTCAGTTTTTTACGTTTTTGTCTGTTATTTTATGTTTTTGTCAGTTTTTCTACGTTTTCTTTAGTTTTTTTATGTTTACGTCATTTTTTTACGTTTGCGCCAGTTTTTTTTACGTTTGTGTCGGTTTTTTACGTTTTCGTCTAATTTTTTACGTTTTAGTCTGTTTTTTTTACGTTTTCGTCAGTTTTTTACGTTTGCGTCAGTTTTTTTTATGTTTCTGTCAGTTTTTTACGTTTTGGTCACTTTTTTTACGTTGTCGTCTGTTTTTTTACGTTTTTGTCAGCTATTTTACGTTTTCTTCAGTTTTTTTTACGTTTCCGTCATTTTTTTATGTTTTCGTTAGCTTTTATACATTTTGTTAGTTTTTTACGTTTTCGTCATTTTTTTACGTTTTGTACTTTTTTTAGGTTTTCGTCTATTTTTACGTTGTCGTACTTTTACGGACAAAAACTTAGAAAAACGGAGAAAAACGTAAAAAAGTGCGAAAACGTAAAAAATGGAGGAAAACGTAAAAAGACTGACGCAGACGTAAAAAGAAGGGCGAAAACGTAGAAAAAACGTACGAAAACTTAAAAAACGGACGAAGACGTAAAAATAGGCAAAAGTGTTAAAAAAACAGACGAAAAAGTAAAATAACGGAGAAAAACGTAAAAAACCAGACGAAAACGTAAAATAACTGACAAAGACGTAAAAATACAGACGAAAACGTAAAAAAAGCAGATGAGAACGTAAAAAAACTGACGAAACATAAAAAACGGACGAAATTTAAAAAAGCAGACAAAAACATAAAAAAAAACCCTGACGAAAACGTAAAAAAACTGACGATAACATAAAAAACTAACGAAAACGTAAAAAAGCTGACGAAAACGTAAAATAATTGACGAAAACGTAAAAAAAACAAACGAAAACGTAAAAAAAACTGACGAAAACGTAAAATAACTGACGAAAACGTAAAAAACAGACGAAAACGTAAAAAAATGACAAAAACGTAAAAATACTGGCGAAAACGTAAAAATACTGATGAAAACGTAAAATAACTGACGAAAACGTAAAAAAACAAACGAAAACGTAAAAAAACTGACGAAAACGTAAAAAAACTGAC
Organism: Tanacetum coccineum; assembly: GCA_026074375.1. Lineage (NCBI taxonomy): Eukaryota > Viridiplantae > Streptophyta > Magnoliopsida > Asterales > Asteraceae > Tanacetum > Tanacetum coccineum. The sequence continues at coordinate 27,494 of BQNB010062420.1, read as the reverse complement.
AAAAACGTAAAATAACTGATGAAAACGTAAAAAAATATTATATATCGTAGAAAAACGGAGAAAAACATAAAAATCGTAGAAAACGAATTAAAACGGATGAAAACGTAAAAAAACGTACAAAAATGAATAAAGACTCTTGAAAACGTATAAACCCAGAAAAAGTATGAATTATTTAATTATTGTAGAAAGAAGTGAGAAGAAGAGGTAAGAAGTGAAATATTTTGTCTGAATTTTTGAAGAGGTTAGAAGTAATTTTTACCACTTATCTCTGCAAAATAACAAACAAAAAACGTTTGAGAGACTGCAGACATAAGTGGTGAAAAAACATGGTTGGATTAGTTGAGGAACTGTTAATATAATCGCAAGTAACAGGTTGGATGTTTTTTTATAATTTTCCAGATACTACTTTTGAATCATGTTTTAATCGTAAGTCTTTAGATTTATCCCATATTCTGTTTTCCAGGTGAGCTCCAATCATTGTCTTTAAAAACCAAATCCAAACCAAAAACCACCATCTAGTTTCGGTTGGATCCAATAAACCGCCCAAAATAGTGAACACCCCTTTGGATCGGTTGGTTTTTCGGGTCCAACCATTTAATGAACACCCCTTGCCATAACACGGAACAAAAAAGTGAGGGTTAGTACTATAATAGACGTTTCTTCATAGTAGAAGTCATGCTACACGTACTCCTACATGATGCAATGTCTTTACAATCTGTCCAACTTTTCCATGAGCTCCACTAGGCAAATAATCCAAGAAAAACGACTAAACCTTTATACACATTTCGATCTTTACCTCTTCCCATGTTGAAAACAAGATCTTTTGATCACCATCCTCGTCATCTCATCCATTAACTTTTCTGTTCAGGATAGATAAGTTTTTAGTCCAGATAAAAAAATTCAAAAGAGGAAGCAATCTAATTTTCTTATAACGGAAAGTCTTTAGACAAATGTCTAATTTACCTATTATATTGCTTAACGTAAACCTGAACTAATATCATCAATATATTGATTACCACAACAGTCAAATAAATATATTTATGGTCCAGCACGTGTTTAAGGAAAAGATTTCAATATTTATGGGTGATCAAGACAAGACACTATACGTCCCGATTTCGACCCATAAACAATCTGCCGAATTGCCCATACACAAAAGTTGCCCACTTTTCACCTCTAGTATCTCCACTATCAGAGAGTATCAGGTATGGATCTAAAATAACATAATCATGGGAAAGTAATTTAGCGTAACAAGATTCCAAAAAAGAAAAGGATTGCAACTTTCAAGGGTAACGTACCTGTAACACTGGTAATCTTTTTACAAGTCTAGCTATTGTTGTTTCTTGACCACTACATCGACGCAAGTTGGATAATAGAGCCCTACATAAGAAAATACCACCATATTGATCAAATATTAAGCATGTGATTCAGATTATTCAACTCTATCTAACAAAAAATTTAGTGATCAACTGATCATGGAAAACTTACGACAGTTTCATATCTTAAAGATGGAAACTATGAAATTGTTTTGATTGGCATTTTGAGAGTAATTATGTGGCATAGAATAATCTTAATCAGATGGGTGCACCATATTTAAATGTACTTTTGCTGCTTGACATTGGACTAATAATCAAATGTCAAGTGTTTAGAAAATTCATACTGTAGTATTTTTATATAAGTAGATAAGTTTAACATGAACATAGCTGTTAAAATATATGAGAAATTTATTTTGAATCTTTTTGGATAAAAAAAAATGATTAAAGACCAATGAGTTCTACAGTATCATGAATAACCGGCCTCTAAAAGCACAATATGATAGATACATGTGCTCTAGATTACTTTACCTTTTAAAAAGAAGATTAAGTGTTATCTATATTACGACTATACATATATTTAATGATTAGAAGAAGTGAAGTAAAATTGATAATTGATGTTTGCATAATTGCACACGAGGGGGTTATGGGTAGAATAGAACTTACTTGACGGAACTCATCTCAATATACAATCCCAAACAAGTAACAACTGCTACAATTGCAAGAGGAGTGTCAATAGAGCTCTGAAAAGGATGAACCAAAAGCCTAATAAATACCGATGTAGCAAACTTAAATGCAGAAAATTCAACTCAACATAAAAAACAGAAAATCGCAAGGAAAAAGAGAAGGTAATCAAGTTAATGACCATAACTGACCTCAAAAACACATACGAGTGCTATAACACGCATCACCCACTTGATAGAGTCGGATTCCACATCATCATCTCTAGACAATAAGTAACTGATATAGTAAAAGGGGACCCACTTGCAAACAACGGGTGCCAACAATAGTAAAGAAATTCCCACAACAAGCAACACATAGCGCCATCCCTGTGACACTACATTACGGCACAAATTGCCAAATTAAATAGAATACAATGACATATAAAATATAGACAAAGACAGGACACTATGACCGAACCATCATTTTTGGCTTGTAAGAACTGCACAAAAGACGGTATAATTTTCACACACTACCAATTAAAAGAGACCGCAAACATGAAATTGTTTGTCCAAAGTCGCCCATTTTTACAAAGAGCACTTGAAATTAAGATATAAATGAAAATGGATACCTTCAAGAAGAGTGACAGTTACAGAACCATAAACCGCGCTAGTATACTTCACATCAACAAATCTCTGCTCATATGGTGACATAACAGAACTCCATGTTCCATTTTGAAGTGATATCCATTCATCATTTCCACATTTGCATAACCCCCGTGAAGACTCCCTGCTGAATAAATAATAATAAAAAATCTTAAAAGAAAACAAACCGCTAAAATCTTCTGACCATTTAGTTAAGAGTGGGTCGATTGAGATTGTACTTTATCTCACACAGGTTAAATACGTCAAATGGTAAAAATTTAGCAGAATGGGAAACGGCAGAATGGTGCCAGGTAATGCATACAACCTCCTCAACTGTTTTATTCATATAATTAGATTACTGTAATAAAGGTAGATTTTGTCATCCGAATTATGAATGGACAAAAGATATGACTTTAGTCAACGTGCCCATGTTGACACCTACTACCAAATAAAGAATAAGAGTGGAACAAAAAAGCCTCTTACTTGCCTGTGAAAACAAATTTGAACCTTGTAATGAAACCTTTGATGGACCTCTGGTGACACGGCCAGCAAAACACGATATGGTCTGGCATAGCTCTCAAGTTCCTTTCTCGATATGCCATTTACAAAGATGCGTGCACAGTAGTTATCCTGTGATCCCGGAAGCGGCGCAGGGGTAACTTCAACTGATGGATTTTTAACATCAATGCCTGTGATTTTCAAAGAATAAAACTAATGATCAGCAATTAATATTTTAACTATACTCATATCTAACTGCCAAGTTGTAAAACTGGATTACCATATTTCTTGGTTTTCGTCATGGCACAGGAAACAATAAGTGCTTCTTTTATTGCTGCCTTCTCAGCCACATAATTGCATATGTTTGCGAATGCCCGCATGTGCCTCAAGCCAAGTTCAGGTAGCAAACAGCAATGTTTCTCAAAAGATTCCAACTTCAATGAAAACACAATCAGTTAGCAAAATGAACACTGATACTACACAAAGCAGAAAAGTATATGAAATTGTACCGTTGACTTGAAACACTTCAAGTCATCCACTATACGCTCGGGAGCTCTAACAGAACTAAGCGTTGATCTAGCTTTTTCAGGTCCGAAGAGAATCAGCCCCGCCATTTCTATCCTACTATTGACATACTCCATATGTGTCAATGCTTTGTTTAAATCCTTGACAATTTTGGGTCTTTCAGAAGTTGTTGACTTACGGTACTGCAGATACATATACATAGATTTGATATATACATATAAAAGGGAGATTGTTTGAAATAAAACTATATAAGGAAGAAAAAGGATACTTACTGTTTCCCATAGCCGGTGGCGTGCAACATCCCATTCTCTTCTTTCAGTATTGTGTGAGGGAATGCGGTTTGCGATGGCTTGTAGTAATTCCCAAGTGGTATCATTTCCCGGATTGTGGTGTGACGGGGTGTGAGCACGTACGTTAGCGAGTAAAATCACCATAACAAGAAGGAAAGGTATAAGAAGAGGAGAGGTCATCCTCATTGATCCCCGTAAAGGAACTGCTGCTTCTGATGATCATTAGAAAGGGAAAAAGTTAACAAATTGTATGCATACCAATATATGATTAAAAACAGACGGATCAGTAAAAGAAAGGGATAATTGTGTACAAATATAGTTAGCTTGTCACTTTTTCAAGTTTTGTGTAGCTATCTTATTTTTGTGTGTGTGTGTGTGTTTTAATATAAGAAAAACGGTGTAGTTAGTTATAGGAGTTTTATGGGTGTTTTTTTTGTACCTATAACACCGCCATATGCACGTGGTGTTATAGGAATATACTTCCGGTATGGAATCGGTGCAATTTTATCACAAGATGGTCACCCGCTTCTTCTCCAAGAAGTTATCAAAGAGAATGCAACAGGCTTCGGCATATGTACGGGAACTCTATGATATCACTGAAGCGGTTGCCAAATTTCATCACTAATTATTTGGTCATTATTCGTACAGATCAACAAAGTTTGCGACATGTCACAGAGCAGAAACACCAGAAACATGAGGCAGTCTTACTAAATTTATTTTTCCTATATTTTACGATTGAATACAATAAACAGGCACTCCTAAATACTGCAGATGTCTATCCGAAGCTGTAATATGACGGTTTCAATTAGCCATTCTAGTATTGTAGACGCTGCTGTTCATGACAGTTTGATATCTTCTCCATATGTCTCCTCGTTAGTTCAAGATATTCAAAACAACTGAACGATTTACAGCAACAATATCCTAACTTTGAATTCCGTCTATTTTGTGACCATTTTACCCCTACCTACCATGTTCAACCCTCCTATTAACTAACAACAGGGTAGGGGATAAAATAGACGGAATTCAAAATCACCTACGAGATTCATATCATCCCCAAAAGTAACTCAAACCCTCCCTATATATAAAATAAAATAAAATCCCAGTTTCAAACACTAATAAATAAACATACAATTCAGCTAATATAACAAACAATTGTAATACCCACTCTTCCAGAGATATATCGCCACTCTTTTGATTTTTTGGTGTGTTTGTTGTGTTTATACCCGACGGACCT
>BQNB010062420.1:8316-19797 GCA_026074375.1 Tanacetum coccineum | reverse complement strand
GTTTCTTCAGCCACTTAGCCCACCGGCCTCATTCTCGTCAACAGCTCGTTGGTCCACTGGGCTTGACCCATCAGGCCCATCGGTATCACATATCAATGGTTTAACGGTATCTGTAACAAAGAGATGATAATAGCAAGAAATACATAACCATTGTACTGAGAATCTTCTTGAAGCTTCATCTCAGGTATTTCTAGTTTATGATAATAGAGTGTTGCTAGACGTTTCTATTGTTGGTATAAATGCAGTCTGCTACTCCAACTCCCAAGTGGGAGCTGTTAGAATATGTGAGTTGGATCCGCATGTTATCGACAAGAAACACGTAAGCCTATTGGAGGCACACACGTTAAGACACGAATAGTACGTTTATTATATATATACTTCATGAAATATATATTTAAATGTTTGTTAGTTTCCATTATTAGTTTATAACTAATTTAACGGATATTTAAATGTAAACCGAAGGGACTAAATCAAACAAAACCCAAACCTTGTGGGTGCCTAATGTTTAGCCGACCCATATGTGGTTTGTGAGGGGTGTTTGGGTCGGTTTAGGAGAGGAGAAAAAGGAAAGAATTGTGGTTTTCTTGTTCACCAAGGAATAGGATTGAGTGCCTATATAAACACCCATATCCTAACTCATAATTCATACGATCAAAACCCTAAAACCTAATAAGAGATTCGGTTCACTCTTCTCTCCCAAAAACCTCAACCGAATATCCTTTTCTAAGGTTTTTGGTTTTCTTATCTTCTCTTGTTCGATTTCGGTAAAACCCTAAAAGGGTTTCTAGGTGCAATTTGATTCCCACACGGTTCGAAGACGATTTAAAGTCAACAAGGGTCTTGTTTTACTTGTTCTCATGACGTGACAACAATTTGAAACCACAAGGGTTTCGTATTCTTGATTTTCGGTTTAACCAAAATTATTAAAACCCTTATTCGGTTTATTGATTTTTGGTTCAAGAATAACAAGAGTGTGTTTGTGATATTCGATTCAAGAAACAAGAGGTGTAACACTTGGTGTTTGAGACGTGAAGTAAAGACTAGCATCTTGGTGTATTTGTTTGACGTGTTGTGTGAGCAACCGTACAGGTGGTAACTTAATCACTAAGATTTAAGATCAAGATTCCCGTTTATTGACTTTTGTCATTAAATGTAACGGTTAGTTTTTCTTACCTTATTTGTGTGTTAATCTTTGATATCAAACTAGATCCATCCGCTGCGTACTTGTAGTAAATAGTTTACTAGTTGTTAAATCCCAACAGTGTTACCCACCGCTGCACGTTGGTCATGAATCGGCCTGACTCAACGTAAAATCTTGGCTCCGCCCTAGGTGCCATGATACCCAAGTCTCTTAGAGGTTGGGTCGACAAAGTTACAGGCCAAACTCATAGAATACTTTTGCTATAACATCTATGTTACTACATGTTTCATGGTCATCATCATGACACTTTGTGCTTTCGAAGTTGATACTTGAAACAAAATTTCACTTCCTTGTTCCTTTTCGATTGAAATACTTGATATTTGGTGATGGTCCTTAGCTTTTAATGAGGTCTTTAACGAGGTCGTTTTCGTTTGTTAGGGGTAGAACCATGCCCGGATAAGTTGGGTCTTATTAAAGTCAGAGTAATTATTGTTATGTGGAGGCAAGCAAATAACATACTACTACTTACTAAGCGGTATTGATTCTAAAAGAGCCGGTTATAGTGGTGCCGTTGGCAAAATAGCCAAAAAGTGGTGCCGTTGGGGTGGGATTCATTTTGTTGGAGAAAAAAAATGAGAGAAGTAGAAAAATATATGTTATAAAATATATTGAAAGTATGTGTGAAGTATGAAATAACAAGGAGGTATTTATAAGATTTTTAAGAGGTAAAACTGGATTTTTTTTGGGTATTTTTTCAAATACCCACTCCTCCAACGATACCAAACTGCTAGATTTTAAAAAAAAAATTAAAAAAAAATCAATGGCGTGGTTGGTTGGTATGGCGCGAGACCCAACGACGCGAGGCCCGGTATGGTGCGCCGTTGGTGTTTCTCGGCTGGTAGCTTGGCGCCAACCAACGGCGCCACTCTACCTTCCTCTCTAAAGAGAATTCAAGATTACACTAACAACATTTTTTTTGATTGCATTATCGTTAGGCGTCATTTGGATAAATGTTAGAGGTGGTGAATTGTGGTTTCTCCCTAACATTTTGACGTAGAGGCCGTAATTTTACAATCGCTTGTCCCAACTATTGGCAAGGCTATTCAAGGCATTTTGTATGTGCTCTGGTGGTTAGTTTGCGTCGTTCATGATCCATAAACGAAAAAGGTGCTATTCTTTTAAAAACATCTTTACAGAGGTCCAACAGTTATCATTATTACGATTCTGCAATAAGTGTAGGAAGCTAAATATGACTCAATTAGTTGCTGTAAATTTAGTTCCATATTTTTTTCCGGTGAAAAAGTGAGCTTTATATTAAACAGAAACAAACTACACAACATTCACAACCTATGACAAACTAAGATCTCAGATAAGCCATCCTTTATCTCAGACAACAACTTACATAGGACCTCTGATACTTCCATTTCTCAAAGACCCCAAACCAGGCAGCAAACCTGATCAAAAGCTCACTAAATTCACCAGAAACCATATCCTTATGATTACATTTCCTGATTCAAAACCAACCACAGATTAGTCAACCATCATCCACACCAATCATAGGCAGTCAAGAAACAGACATCATCATATGGGATATAGCACCCATTCACAATAGAAGAGAGACTCTTCTTTCCTAACTACATTTCCTACTCATTATCTTCAAAATCCATCAAGTAGCAACATCCTCACAAGATGAATAAGGAAGAAAAGAGGATCAGGCATCACTAAGAAAGAAACACCCACACTCTTCTATATCCATCCATACCTCCTTTGTCTATGCATACAAGGATCAAAATCCATCAATATACATAACCCTGCCAGACCATATACCCTTATAAATGAGGAGCCTTCCTTATGGTACATTAACCCGGTTAAGAGGCCATAATTGTTCCAACATCAGGATACAAGATCCTCCCAAGGCCATCATGGTATAACCAATGTGGAGACAGAAAGGCCAACTTACCCAGGAAAACTCCAAGGTACAAGGACTTCACAACATTCTATGGTCTCTAAAACATCCATCCATAATTGGGAAACAACAGAATTGATAGAAATCACAAAATAACTTTTTCTCCTAAACACCCCTTTTAAAAAATACACCAAACCCACAGTCAAAATCCAATACCTTTTGAAGCTCCTTTTAGCTATTATATTTGCACAAGTCTATTATTACTCCAATTCAAGCCCAAAACTTTTGCAACAATCAGCAATGCATTAGACTTTTTAACATTAGGAGCTCTTAGCATACTGACAACACTGTCTTTAACATTTCTGCACAACACATCAGGAGTTCTTTTCTCATTTTGAAAAAGCATCTTGTTTCTTTCCTGCCATATGAAGTAGACAGAAGCAAAAACAATTAATCTTTAAACAATTCTCCAAATGTGATTATTAGAAGGCATCTCAAAAAATTTATCCACCACTCTATATAAAGTGCTATTAGCATTCTCCATCTTTCCTTTTACCTTAATCCAATCCCAAATCTTAGCTGAGTAGCTACAATTGAAGAACAAATGCTCATGACTATCTTCACAGTCATTGCATAAAGAACACTTAAGATTTGCCCATTGATGCCATCTCATAATCCTGTCTTTCTCTGAATTGCTAACCACAAAATAAAGGCTTGTCTTGGATTAAACTCTGAGAACCACACAACATGACTCCACTAGACTTTAGCACCATTATCTCTAAGACTTAACCAAGTAACCTTTGTTGAAAAATCAACTTCCTTATTATCACTATTAACCCAACACACCTTATCTGTAGCATTAGCATCAATCACTGGATTAGGAATCTGATTCAAATCAGGAAAATCTTCAACCCATCCATCAGGCCAATTCCACTTATTGTTAATGACAATGTTTTGAATACCAGGTTTTGAATTGACCCGGTCGAGTCACCGGGTTACCGGTTCAACCAGTTTTGCCCTCCTTGTTCAACCCGGTTTATAATATATATCTATATATACATATATATATATATATATAATATATATATATATATATATATATATATATATATATATATATATATATATTCAATAGTTAGAAAGAAAGTATGTATATAAATCATGAAATATTTCATATATTAAGCCTAAAGACTATTTATTACTCTCTCTGTCCAAATTTATTTGTCCCTGTTTGACTTTGTGGGTCTTTCCTTATCAACTTTGACCTTAAATAAAAAAAAATTGTTATATAAGACTTGATGAAAATTATACCAATGAAATATATATTTAAAGCTCAATCCATTCATATATTTTGCATCATATAATAACACAAACAAAATTATTTAAGGTCAAAGTTAATAAAGAAAGACTCAAAAAATCAAACAGGGACAAGTAAATTGGGACGGAGGGAGCAACAAATATAACATGTAAAATTAAAATTACGTCGCAAATATATACAATTAACATGTTTTATTTATAAAAAAATACGAAAAAACCGAAACCCGGCCGGGTCTCATGACCCGGGTCACTCCAAACCCGGCGGGTCAAACCGGGTTTCGAAAATATGAAACCTGGTTTAATTTGACCCGTTTTTTCGGCCGGAACCGGTTCAACCGGTTGACCCGGCCGGGTCGAACCGGGTTTCAAAACACTGGTTAATGATAATGTCAGCAACTTTTGCATCCAATGCTAGTCTAGCATCATATAGATCCCTGTTAGATACAATCATGTCCAGAGGACCCATTTGACACCATTTATCATGCCAAACTGAGATATTTCTACCATTACCAATTTTATAAAATACATGTGGCTTTACTTTATCTCTTAACATCAACATATTCTTTCATCCCAACTATCATTAAGAGAGTGATCCACTTCCTAAATGCTTAAATTCTTAAGTTTTACAGTATTGACCTATTTAACCAATAAGGACTCTTTTCTCTCAATAAGCTTCCATAACTGAGATATCAAGAGAACCTCATTCCATTTATGAAGGGGCTAGTTCATTGGTTTCCAGACTTTAATAGTGTCTATTTTGTCTTTCTTTAAAAAAAACATGGAGCTTAGACCATGAGAGTAGCTACTTCTAATTTTAAAATTAAAAAAGAGTATATTGGTGTAATTATAAGGTTTTTAATGACATTGTGCTATGAGATTTTTCTTTTTTTAGAAGGTTTGTCGACGTGAGATCAAACTTTTGATATGTTTTGAAGCAAGCATATCCATTGCTATTATAATTTCAATTCACAAATCGAACAAAGAATTTTTGTTACTGTTTTGGTTTAACTCTTGATTTTGCAAAGGGTCAATGTCATAAAATACCTACGAAGTTTCAAAATTGTCCCGACTTTACCAACGAACTAAATTTCGTACTGTCTAGACCAACGAACTTTCAAATTTTGTTCTGATATCACCCGTTTCATTAATTTTTACCGACACCGTGGCAGTTAACATACACGCTGGCACCGGTTTTTTTTATTACTTAATTTAACGAAAGTTAATGCCACGATGGATTCCACTAAACACATAACGAATAAACGCACGAATAAAAGCACACACACTTCATTCACTTCCACAAATCCACCCCCAATTCCTTTCCCTTTTCTATGAACCCTAATACTAAATCACAATTTTAATTAACTGTTATCGCTATATAATTCTAATTAACTGTTATGGCTAAAGGTAAGATCATTTATCCCTAACAATTTTATCTTTAATTAAGTTTATAAAAAACCCTAATTCTTTTTAAAACCCTAATTTTGTTAATTAACTGTAATTGCAGGTCAACCAAAGAAGAAGAAGAAAGCAAAGAAGGATTTGTTCACTATTTATTTCCACTATGATGGTATTTTCATTTGTTCTCCTTTGGAATACACTCAGGGTCATATGAAAGAGTTGAATGATACCAATTTTCATGATATGTCATACGAGCATCTAAAAGAAATAGCTTTAAGGTTAGTTCCACATGGTTGCTTTGAAAAGCTTTATTATTGTCAAACTGATGTTAAGTTAAATTTAGGTCTTACAGAACTTAGGTCAAACCAAGATATTGGTGATATGTTGAAGGTTGGTTATGAAAATGGGAATGCCATAGATATGTATGTTGAACACTTTGGGTATGATATCATGGAAATGGCTCAGGCTGACAGAAATGAGGAACAAAATCAGAATAGTATAGAATCTAGTGATGATGACTATAATTCTAGTGATTGTGAAGAAATAGAGAATGTGGACTTTCAGACTGAGGGTGATGAAAGTGTTGTCATTAAGGACATTAGTACATCAGACCCATTTCTGAATAAGCTGTGTAGTGCTAGGATTATGTTTAGGGGTACTACTGAACATATACAAACTGAAATACCACTAGTAGACCCAGATGAGAATCAAATAGATGCTGTCAATAAGGTCAAAAGTGGTGTACATTATCCAACATTTGACCCTGGGATAAGATGCAACCTACACTAGGCATGAGGTATGAGACTCCACAACAATTGAAGTTGGCATTGGCTAACTATGGTGTAGCCAATGGTTATCGGTTATGGTACATGAAAAATGACTGGAAAGAGGTGTTGGTTTATTGTGGTAGAAATGTGGAAGAAGGAAGATGTGCTGGTAAAAAAGGTAACAACAATAGGGTGATGCCAAATAAGGTTAAGAGTGGTGTTAAGAAAAAAGTTGTTAAGAAACAAACTGTTAAGAAAACAACTGTTTTAGATTCTGGGGAGGGAACTAGTCAATCAACTAAGTGGACTAAGAAGCAAATACAAGATTCTAAAAAAGTTGTTTGTCCTTTTAGATTGTATGTTTCATGGATGTCTAATGAACATTCATTTCAGATTAAGTCTCATATTTCATAACACAAATGTTGCAGAAATTATAACTTAGGAGCTCTTGTTACTTATAGATGGATTGCTCTGTAATATTTTAAGAAAATAATTAAAGATCCATTCATGTCTTCAAGGAAAATGAGAGATGACATAATACAAAAGTTCATGATAGATGTTAGTCTAGGACAGTGTACGAGAGCAAAACAGTTGGCATTATTTGATAATGAGGGTGGGCTTATAGAGCATTATGGGAAACTATATCACTATAGGCAAACACTACTAGAGTCAAACCTTGGGTCTATATGTAGATTAGATGTAGATCAGTCTGCTAATGGGTCTGTAACTTTCAGAAGGATTTACATCTGTTTCAAAGGAGTAAAGGATGGTTGGTTGGCAGGATGTAGGAAGGTAATAGGATTGGATGGGTATTTTCTAAACCATACATGTAGAGGAGAACTACTAACAGCCATGTGTAGGGATGCCAATAACCAAATGTATCACATTGCATGAGCTGTAGTAAGGGTTGAGAATGTTGGGAATTAGGGTTAGTTTTTGCATCTGTTGCATGATGATCTGAGTTTGAATGATGAAAATGGAATTACTATCATATCTGATTCACATAAGGTATAATTTTTTTAACTTATATTATTTTTGAATAAATGTTTTTTACCTAATATATGATCTAATAAGTCTTTGTATGCCAATCAAGGATTAATTGATGCTGTTAATGATTGGTTACCAAAAGCTGAGCACAGAAAATGTACAAAGCATATATATGTCAATTTCAAAAAGAAATACAGTGGACTACAATATCAAAGACTATTTTAGGTTGCAACTTCTTGTACACTAGAGCAACAGTTTGTGCAAATCATGGATCAGATAAAACAATTAGATGAAGGTGCCTACGATTATCTAATTCAGAGAAATCCCAACTCATGGTCAATGGCTTTCTTTGAGATGGACAGGAGATGTGCTGCTTTTGAGAATGAAATCTCTAAAAGTTTTAATAGAGCAATATTGATTCCAAGACATAAACCTATTATCACTATGTTGGAGGAGATTAGGTTGTACATCATGCAAAGGCTAGCTGCAATGAATAAGGTTGCTTTCAGCTTAGAAGACAGAATAACACCAAGTATTAGAAAGAGGTTAGAGATCTTGAAGGAGAAACAAAGGTAAATACAGTTACCTATTTTTAATTTATAATTTTGTTAATAATGTACTCATTTTAGTGTTATTTTTTGACAGAGAATGGACTGTCTTTCCAAGTGGTTTCCAAGAGTTGGAAATTAGGAAAGGAGATCACAGGTATGGTGTTAATCTCCAACACAAGGTATGTCAATGCAGAACAAGCAAAAATAGATGTTGAGCAAGAAAGGTTAGATAAGAAAATAATAAAAGAACAAGAAAGGGAGGAAAAGAATGATTACTTTAACCCTGCTAATTGGAGAGAAGATTCAATGGAAAAGGCACCTTTTAATCAGGCATATGCTGAGGTTTTTATTCCAAGCATTCATAATCAACCTACACAACAGTCTGGAGTTTTGGGTGAAGGACACCACTGATGTTACTTTTGAAGATATTGGTGAAGCACCTGCCATGACCATTAGTGAGACAACTGATGTTGCTAAAGCATCTATGTTAGAAGAATCACCTATGGATAAAGGCAAAGGAAAAGAATCACCTGTAGATGAAGCTAGTAGAACAAAAAGGAAAAGAGGAAGGCCACCAAGTCATGTGAATGGTAGGATTTACCATAAAAATCTTAGAAAATCTGAAAGGATTGCCAACATGAAGTTGAAGAAACCCTTTCAATTTGACAAGCATGGAACTGGTAACACTCCTGAGAAGGCATTTGATGTGGATGATTAGTCATTTACTTAACTTAAGTACTGTAATGAATATTTAGGATTTAAACTTGGTTTGTATTATGTATTGGTCAAAAGTGTAGACAACGGCATGTGTTATTTGCAAGTTTTATGAGCCTTGCATGTTTTGTGGTCTTGAAAAATGTAGTTGTACTTTTGACTACCTCTAATCAAGAAAGTGGCTGATGCTTTTGACCCTTTTATTGCTTGTTATTTTCTAGTAATTTTATTGATTTGGGCATAACATAAGTGCATAAACCATTTATTATATACCAATGGTGCAAACATTAACTTAAACCAGCTTAATGTGTTGACATAAACAGTTTTATTCAAGAACACATAATATTAGGTCCTTAAAAGGGAGCATTCCCCTTTAACTTTTCAATGAAAAGCAACTTCTCATCAGCCCTCTCCTCTGTCTCCCTTGCCAGGGCCTGTAACTTTTTAACCATCTCCTCGTCTCTCTGTACTAGCTCATGCAAGTTGCTATACACTCCACTTTGAAAGCCATTTACATACCCTTTAAATATGAGCCACTATCCTATAACACAATCAATTGTGCAGACAACTATTTACACAGTAAGAAGATATAACACATTCAAGAAACTGAAAATTAATTCATAACATAGAGTAGTTGATTGCATAAGTCTTGACATACATTAACATATAAGCTAAAGTTATGTTCGACCCCTACTTCATAAGATAAACAACAAACACTAGAGTTAAAATGATCATGAAAACTCACTTCCAGAAGCTTGCATTCTTTTGAGTTTATGCTACTTCAGCTTGTAGGCCAGCAAAGTCATCTTGGAGGATAATCAATTGGTCATGGCTTGTTAACTCAGTAGAAATGTCTTCAATTTGATGTGGATGAAGTTGTCCATACATTCCATACAAATGTCCCTTATACCATTCGTTATCTAGCTCTGGATCCACCCAGTAAAACTTCTTACACTTTTTGACCCCATTTTTCTAAAGATTAAACAACAATGCAAATGGCAAACAAGAAAAAAAAAGTTAATTAAAACAGAAAAAAGAAAAACAAAATGATTAAAGAACAAAAAAACTTACATATCTGTTGAGGCAAACAAGAAAACGTCTACAAGGAAATGTGAGAGTCCATGATGTGAGTTCCATCAACGGGAGCTTGCATTTGCATTTGAAATCTGTAGGGATGAGTTCTTGATAATTAATTGCATCCATCTTTCAATTTTAGAGTTTGAAAGTGTTAGGGTTTGATAGTTGATTGATTTGGGTAAAGGGTGTTAGTGTGAAGGTGTTAGGGTTATATGAATTAGGGTTTGATATGAACTGGGTAAAGGGTTGATAAAAAAGAATCGGGTTAAAAAGGTGGATAAGTAGCAACGGTGGAAATGACTTGGCTAATAAAAAATGACGTGGAAAATGTAGCCGGTCATATTGGTCATATTGTCACATAATAAACAAGTTCGTTGGTCTAGACAGTACGAAATTTAGTTCGTTGGTGAAGTCGGGACAATTTTGAAATTTCGTAGGTATTTTATGACATTGACCCTATTTCTGCCCAAGTAGTTTACAAATATCACATCAACTGCTATTTTTATATTCATAGAATAAACATACTGAACCCTAAGAAATAATAAGCGGCACAAAGTTGTTCCAAAAAAGAGAAGCCAAGAGAAAACAAAGAGTAAGATCGTTGTGAGTTCTTGAGGTTCGCGAGTTCTAGTTTCGTTGTCACTGTAAGGTAATCCTCTTTTCTAGTTTGAAATAGATAGCTTGGAGCATATGATACGTTCAGTTGGTCGAGTTTATGTATGATAAATAATGGTACTATGTTATTTTTTAAAACAAACGTATTCATTTACGAACTAAGTTGATTTTGATCCAGTTAGTAGAATCGTGTGCTTTAAGTCTAATACATCTCACTATAACATGTCATAAATATGGATGTAGATTGTATATATGTGATACGTTTGATGTAA
Source organism: Tanacetum coccineum (assembly GCA_026074375.1). Classification (NCBI taxonomy): domain Eukaryota; kingdom Viridiplantae; phylum Streptophyta; class Magnoliopsida; order Asterales; family Asteraceae; genus Tanacetum; species Tanacetum coccineum. The sequence goes on along the minus strand of BQNB010062420.1, from coordinate 9,052 downwards.
AGAAAAATATTGAAGCTTTAAAAGTGTATTAATGGTGAAATTTAAAATTGTTAATGGTGCTCGTGAGATGTAGTGGCTAGGAGGAAGACAATGTCTTATTTGTAATATTTACATGGCCATTGTTTAAAGATCATTTATTGATGAGTTACTATCTAATTAAGTCCAGGTCCTTTTAACACTAATACTTTTATAAGGTTTAAAGAATATTCTTAAAAGATTTATCATGTTTAAGAAACATTGGTATGTTTTTGCATGATTTTAATATGATTTTTTATATGAAAGGTTATGTATCATATTCCCTTATGAGGTAATAAGTTTTCCATTATCAAATGCTTTAAGTCATATTTTCAGTAAACACCTTTTTGGCAAGATATTCGAGTTCTAATGTAGTTGTTTATTCATTGAGTTTTTATAGTTGACGTAAGAGAGTTCCACTTATAATAATAATTGGTTAAAATTGTAACATGTATTAAGACTCGACCAATCAACTAGAGCAGTTGTTTTTCAGCATGCATAAAAATTATAATCTAAATAAAATATCAAAGCACGTAATAGTGGAAGCGATAACAAATCATATAATTAACATGCATATAATTAACCGGGTCGTGTTACATACCTTTAGATTCTCGCGAGCACAAGAATCGTTCTTGTTTTCTTTGTTCTTGTTCTAACCCTAATTAGGGTTTATGTGGATCTATTGATTAACCCCTTACCAAGTTTTGTTAATCGATCCAAG